>VMBQ01004217.1:0-79203 GCA_007657795.1 Dreissena rostriformis | reverse complement strand
CCATATGTTTTTAGAATTTTCTGGTAGAATAATTTCCATTTACTCGTATTGGTTTTATCTAGGTATCTTTTAACCCAGCTGCATTTGATTGCATTCAAGAATGAGTCAATGTTCGTTAATTGGATACCTCCACTTTCTACAGATTGAATTAACTGAGTTCGTTTTATTTTATCAGGCTTACCGTCCCATATGAAATTAAATATTGCTGATTTTATATCGTTAATAACATCATTTGGTGGATTTGGGAGAACTGTTAATACATAAATTAATTTAGGAAGTGCAAACGTTTTCAATACTGTGTTTTTTCCGATTAGTGTAAGTTTACGGTGATGCCATGATTTTAAGCAGTTTTTAAAATTCTGTAATTTAGGTAGTATGTTTTTAAGAACTGTATCCTTTTCATTATTTGTGAAAGTAATTCCTAACGTTGTGGCTTCATCGGATGTCCAATTAAATTTCATTTCTTTTTTATATTGGACATTACTTTGTTTTAATTTACCTACTCGTAGCACAGTTCATTTACTTTTGTTTAGTTTAAGACCCGATGTCATTCCGTAAAGGGTTAGTGACTCTATAAGGTTATGGAACGAATCGTAATTGTCGTTTAAAAAATAAGTTGCATCGTCAGCAAATAGGGACTGTTTGATTTCTTCGTCAGGTTCTAGTGATATGCCTTTTATGTGTTTATTTGAGTGGATGTGATGTGATAGATACTCGATGCAAATAATAAATAGCGATGATGAGAGTGGACATCCTTGTCGAACCCCTCGTTCGATGTTAAAACTGTTTGAAAAGAAGCCATTGTTAATGATTATACTGTTAATATCGGTATAGAATAGTTTGACCCATTGAATGAGACGTTCACCAAAGTTCATATTTTCTAAGCAAGAGAACATAAATAAAGGCTCATGCTAATGTGATCTAACAAAGAAACTTGAAATAATTAGTCACATTGGTAATCAACGGGCAATAACATCCTGAAAACGACATTACAAAGTGGACAATGTAAGCCGGAAATTTTTTCGATTTCTTAATACTTGATAGATATGTAGCGAGTGTCTGTGTACCGTGTACAGACTGCACGGTAAAGCGGAAATTGTGTTGAAGTGCTAAAAGAAACATGCGAAAAGAGTGGCGCACATATGTTTTTGTTAGTCATACATGTATAGAATTTACACAAAACAACATCTGAATTAATTCGATAATTTAATTATAATACGTTATGTATATAATAGTATTATTACTTAAAATAATGTTGATTTAATTGTGAGCTTTAACATCGCAACAATGGCATTACCGGTTTCACCCAGAAATGACGACGAATTGAATATGTGCTTCGAAATATTTCGATTTGTTTCTTTTTTAACATTTCCGCTGAACGCGATAGTGAGTGGACTAAAATTGGCAGGCAACGGATTCTATTTTACTGGACGTGAGGCAATTGTACGATGTTTTAGTTGCCATAGATACCACAATGACTGGCAGACGGACGGCGTCCTGTTTCAAGTTGGGAATTTAATGCACGCAGCGGACTGCGCGTTCATGCTCGGTACAGACAGATGTAACGTGCCCATTCATCGTCAACTAGGTGGACGACAACACGTGACAAATATACATCTTCCGCTGGGTCCGATGGCACGTGGCTCACGATATATAGATCAGAAAATCGCTGGTATGTTATTTATAGAGAAATTTACAAAACGCTTCTTCCGCCACTGGTACACAGGCTTATAAAAAACATATGCCGCCAACTCTTACGCGCCGCCTTTTACGCGCCGCCTCTTACGCGCCGCCTCTTACGCGCCACCTCTTACGCGCCGCCTCTTACNTTACGCGCCGCCCCGCACGCACCGCCTCGCACGCGCCGCCTCGAACGTGCCGCCTAGCACGTGCCGCCTCGCAAACATCGTCTCGAATGCGCCGCCTCGCACGCCACGCCTCGCAAGCGCCAACTCGCAAGCGCCACCTCTTACGCGCCGCCTCTTTCGCGCTGCCTCTTACGCGCCGCCTCTAACGCGCCGTCTCTTTCGCGCCGCCTCGTACGCGCCGCCTTTTACGCGCCGCCTCGCACGCGCCGCCCCGCACGCGCCGCCCCGTACGCGCCGCCTCGCACACGTCGCATCGAATGCGCCGCCTCGCACGCCACGCCTCGCAAGCGCCGCCTCGCAAGCGCCACCTCGCACGCGCCGCCTTGCACGCGCCGCCTCGCACGCGCCGCCTCGCACGCACCACCTCGCACGCACTGCCTCGCACGCGCCGCCTCGCACGTGCGGCATCGCATGTATTGCCTGACCCGTGCTACGCCGCCTACTACTAGTAGTAGTAGTGCTTCTACACACAGGCCGCCGCCTCCACGCCGCCTTACCAACACCACCGCAAAACAGCCACCACTATCACCAACATTACCAACAGAACCACCACCACCATCACAACTAGTACTACCTATGCAACGTGAGTCACAACAAGACGAACCACAATTGTCTAAAAACAATTTACAATATACTTGGTCACCTATTCAATCTCTTATTGTCAAACCGATATTAATCCTATTTATAATCTGAAATAAAAAAAAATATATTTTGTTTTAAAAGCACATCTAAACAACTTTGATTCTTTGAGCGATTATTTTTTGACGAACTGTATTACACCAAAGTTCATATTTAATCAGTAACGTTCCTACCAGGTGAAATTGACCATGACGCTTTCGGAGCTGTGTACTATGAGGTCACAGTCGATTTGGCGTCGTATCGTCGCAGACAATCTTCTGATAGACCGTCTCACCCATTGTTCGCGAGTCAGGACATAAGGCTGGACTCGTTTACAAACGGTCCATCCCACCTGCAGGCTCGTGCGCAGACACTTACTGAGGCTGGATTCTTTTACCAAGGTATACAGGAAGTTTTATACATTAAATGTATTATTTATGCGTTTTTTTTAATCATAGCAAGTTTTTTTATCATTCAGGGTTATCGACGTGTTATTGTGTTCTAAGTAAGGTTTTAAGCGTAATGAAAACAAAAATAACAGTATATCTATACTGTGTGTGTTTATGCCGATTTTGAAACACATAAGTTGTATTTTTACTATTCATATATCTGTGTTAAAGGTTATCAAGAACGTGTGCGATGCTTCTACTGTGGCTTTGAATTGAGCGTCTCTGAAGGAGAGTTTGATCAAGGGACTGCGCATGCCCAGCGGTGTCCACAATGTCATTTCGTACTACGCCATTAAAGATGAACGGAAAAGGTGTCTCTTGTATACACATGCTTGTACGTTCTAATTGTAGAGACTAAACAAATATTTTTACCATGGTGTTTTTAATTTGCTTATTTTCATCTGCCCGTGTCAAATAACTATGTGTTTCTGTTTGTAGATTGATTTACCATTCTGTTGATTAGTCTCGTTTTAATATATCTTTTTGCAGCGAAAAATTGAAATAGACAATTGTATGCGACATAATAAACAATTCACCGAACAAACTAGGTTTCAAAGATTAAACTTGATGTCTTTATTTTATAAAATGCAGTTTGTATATTGTACACAGTTCTTCTCGTAAGATTTATATTTTAATTTGGCATAATTCATGAAATCAACAGTTAATGAGCATGATTGATTTATTTCAAAATGAAAGGCCATTAAATCGCTGTTGTATTTTTAATAAACACATCGAATCATTTCACTTCCTGAAATAAGAGCTCATCTTCTGGATCGTTCGAAGGGAGACAACTCGTGTTTCAATGTCCTTGTGTGTTCTGTACTTATATAAAACACACATCTGGAACACGGTTCGATAAGAATAACACAAGGGTTGTTTGATTACTGAAGTCGTGTGTTAAATTGATACCATATGCATGCCGTTTCAAATTATAAAGTCTGCTTTAATAATATCAGTTATGGTGGCTTAATTTATAATGAGCATATGCATTCATTAAGGTCGCCAGTTTGATTAGTTTATTCATGCTTTTTTTCGTTACTGTTTCTGCTATTTCATTTGCTATTCCATTATTATTGTTGTTAGTACAGATAGTTCCGAATCTCGGCTTTGTCAGAAACCGTTTTTATGGAATCCCATGCCATACACATACGCACATGGTGTGTTATAAAGGAGTACAATTGAAATACATGTAGTATACATCTACCATAAGATGCGTGGTGTTGTTGATGTTACATGTATGTGCATTTTTGACTGTCTTGTATAAAACTAATATATTAAGACAAAATAATCATGACATAAAATTCATTGAATATATATACCAATGTTTATTTTACAAATAAAGAACCAAATACGAAATAGATTGAATTACCCGTGTATCTGATGCAGTCACCTCATCATTTATTATTTTGAACTTGTAACTTATTTAAATAATATGATATAATATGTTGTTTCATCCATATGTTTTCTTACCATTCTTGGTCAAGCAAAAGTTAATAGTTCGGCCACTTTGCAACCACTCATGGGTATTTGTAAAACTGTAAATACTGTTTTACAATAATCAGGTGTCTGCCGTTGAAACTGCATTTTTGGCAATATCTTGCATGACGGTTACATTACATTAACATCTGTATTGGGCTCGGAAAGAAATCCGTAAAGTCATGTGATTTAAAGTCACGTCATCAGATCATCTAAAAAGACACAACCAATAATATGTCAGTATAAGAATAGGTTAAGTGTTTGTGTCGAGAATTAGACAAATGGATGTAAATTGATTAAAATGATCAAGACTCTGAAGAAAGTGTTTGTAATTAGACGAGTGAAAAGATATGTAACTTCCCCTTCAACACTTAAGACAGTAAATCCTGGACTCTTAAATATTATTCCAATGCAAACCAGGTAAAACTACTTTAATCCATGGCTTCATAGTTGTTTGACTGAAGATATGATATTTATCAAGTGTTTTATTAAAAAGATGTATATGAATACCCAAATATAACCCCTAATTATTTGATTTTTGTTATAGTTCGTTTTTATATAATTAAAACCTGTTCAGACATTTAGGATTGGTGTTCACATAAAAATATATAATCACTCATCAGTCAAAAGAAACAGTGACATGCACTCTATGTCATGTTTTATTGTATATTGCAATTGTAGTATAATTATTTAATTTATTATTTTATCTTTTGCTGCATATTTATGCTGTGTTTTCGTTGCAGTGGCCTCCCTTGAGTCTACTGCTACGAACGATTTCAATACAATCATAAAATGTCAGTTTTAAGTACATGGTGGATTTAAATGCGGTCCAGTATTATTTGCCGATAATCGTGTTCTCTCAATCGTAATTGACCAATTATTAATTTTCTCAGTAAAACGAAAAATCGCGATTCCTTCATTTTTCTGACGACTTCCTTACGAAATGCTCATTTAAATGTTGTGGTTTTTAAAATTTTGCAAATGAAATATTTAGTTAGCATGTAGTGCGCATTTTTTAAAGCAAACGCTACTAAATGCCGGTACAGCGAAACTCATATCGCTTTGACGCGTATATATTTAACTGACAGTTGAACTGTTTGGGCAAACTGCTTTTAGAGATTGTGGTAAAGCGCCACTATTATTCTATGATGCTGAACTGCCTTTGCTTAACTCTTACATAAGATGCAAAAATATCAAAAGGAAAATACTGTCCTGAAATAGCCAAGCTCAATAACACTTACTCAAGTTGGGAGTCATTTAGATATGTTGTATTCGAAATTAAAAACCTAATCCGAAATGTCAATAAAGGCACGTGGGGCAACTTGTTTAAAATCTAAACAAAAAGACACAAAATCAATAACAAGGTGGTTATATCTCAAACAATTACTCAATCCTGATCTCAACTATACGATTCAGCCCCTTCGCTCCGATAACAAAACTATCTCTTCAACTTATTTCATATTGCTTAATAACTTATTTTTACTCAAAGATTCCTTTATGGTTTTGAATGAATGCAATGAGCTTGTTCCCCATAGTGGTACATAGTTGGGTACCATTTTTTTGCAGCTGAAATGTTAATGGTTCAAATGCTAAAATTATCTTTCCAATAAAAAAACGAAAGACCAGCACCTAAAGCAATAACACAATACTAATAAAACAACTTCAGATGTCTTATTATTTAGGCGCCATAGAAGTTCAGATGAACAACTGTGCTAGAGCAGACCCAGAGAGAATTCGTTTTGTAGGCAACGCTTTTGACAAGGCTTTCCAAAGACCAGTTATACATCACATATCTTTAGAGTAGTAATTAGTTCAGTTTTTGTGTATCATGTTTATATGTACAAGATGTACGTATTCACCTGTCAACAAAGTGAGTGGGTCATGTAATGTATTGTTCATTAGTCGCAAGAGCTAAAACACCCTTTTAATTGCGATATATTTTTTTGTATTTTCAAATATTGTACAAAATCATACTATGGTGTTTACCATAAGATTAAGATGAAACATTTGGGTATTTACTTATGTACATGATCTAACAACCTGACATTGACAATCTAATGTTTAAAAGTGAAATCTTTGGAGGCTATTGCATCATTGACAGTCTGTCCATCAGGGTTACCCCATGCTGAACTAGTGGTGTAGGTTGAGGATCTTCTTCATCTGGGAATTCCTTTCACCCCATGCCTTGGCCATGCTGTGAAACACTGCACATGCGACGGTGATTCGCGAAACTGTGCATGGAATTCCAACCTACAGAACATGAGTAAACATTCTGAAACAGTTCACATTTAAAATATTTCATGATAAACATAATGGTTATAGTGCTAAAAGACAATTATTTTACTATTTAATTAATATCTATCCCTGAAGAACATGAACCCCCGCTTCAGTACACCGAATGGTTTTTCAATAACATGTATCGTTTTCGCATGTACGTCGTTATACCTTTGATCAACCAAGATAGTGGATAAGCTATGTATTATAAGAACAATATTCAGCACACTGTACTCACAGACAAATCGATATGATGTACACTAGAGAAGTACTCACCAGGATGCAGGAATAGGTTCATGAGGAACTCCCAGCATTGGCAGGCACTATCCCCCGACTTAATTCCTTCTTCCAAAACTTGGTGTAGAACGAGTTAGCCACAATTTCAGTATATAATCCCCAATTAAAATTAACATATATTGTCAGTTCCATTTTGTTATAATAACTTTTTTTTAAATGTAAATGTTTTATGGGAAACATAAACTTGCATAATAATAAATTACATCGCGTTGAAAATGTATCAATGTGTGTGGGAATATTCATTTACATTGAAGATAATTTTCCAAAAAATCACTTAGTACCGATGTTCAAATACATAAGCATCATGGGCGCTTTAAGGCCGTGTAACGTTCACCCTGGTAAATATTCCTGTAATATAATTGCATAAAATAAGACGTATGGAATATGAATCAAGACGTAACTGTATACACAATCATTCAAATAAAATTATAGGTCAAATTATTATAAATGTAGTAAGAAAAAAAGTTAATGTTTATTTTTTTGATGATTCCCCCATTGTGCGCCTCTTACACACAATGTATCAGACTAAATTAATACCAAGAAACATGCTTCATAGAGCATCGCTACGTCATTTGAACTGAATGTGAGTTTACGGGTGCAAAATTAGCAAAACACAGCGGAAATTTGGACTTGAAGGACGTGTTATGTTAAACTAAACATGGAATTAATGAAATAAATGAATCGTTTTAGTTAAAAAGTAAGTGTTACGGAATCGTTGATACGGTGTGTAAAACAGCAGGATGTTTATATAACGAAATGGATTAATATAATGAAGGAATACTCAAACTTTTTCGCTGTTATTTATACCATGGTGTTGTGCAGAAATTTTCACAGTTGTTTGCCTTTATATATATATAGTATAAATGAGTATTTTTTGTTTTACTTAACGATCCCTATGCACGTGCCCTGTACATTAACACTGTGGCAATGCTTCCGATTGACATACTGCTCCTAGTGTTCATAAAGTTCAATAATTCGAATATGGGTCCTGTGGATTGCCGCAATTATTGATTGAAACCAAACGATTTTAAAGAAATGTTGTTTTATTATTTATTTATGTTTGTTCGTCGTCGGGAAATTAATTAATCGGTCTTTTAGACACAGTTGGTCATTTGGTTCTCTGGTCATGACCCTATACACTGTGACAATATCAACCCCAATCGTATCCTCTGTTAATTATTAAATAATCCGGAAGCAAACAATCTTAGAGTTATCTTTGTTGCCGTGGTATCAACGGTTGATTACATCCGCTTTGTCTTCCAGATATTTGTCCGATCAGTCTTTCAATGTTGCCCAGTGTAAATCTAAATCGTCGGCCTATTTCTTAAAGGCCGCCAGATAACGTAAATTTTACGAAATAATTGTTGAGTTTGAGCGTTTAAGGGGCTTTAAAGCCCCTATAGCACTCACAATCAACGAATATTTCGTCAAATGTTTCATTAAATAAAATTACCCCATACAAAATCAGTCTTCCTTATAGCAATAGCCAAACTTTCAACGCTAGATGTTATCTGGTAACATATATTTAACAAAATACAAAATGCTCCTTTTTATTTTTTGTAGTATAATTCCACACATATTCATGTTCCAACTAAGTGTTCGTGTGTCGTATAAATAAATATCGTTGCGAGAATTAAAATGGAATAACTTTATTTTATGAAACATTTAACGAAATGTTCGTTGAATTTGATTGTTGTTGGGGCTTTAAATGTAACTGATAGAAACACTCCATTCCAGTATCACAACAGTTGTATGCGTTTGCAGGGCGAATAATACATATAATATCATAGGTTAAACAGTTTAGGAAGAGAGATCAAGCGTTCCCATTCAGATGAACAAACATAAGTACTGCTTATTCACATTTGAATGATTCAAACATTACAATAAACCAATGGGTGATTTTAAAATATCCCTATTTAAACGTCTGTATAAGGACTTAAAGGATTCGAATCAACTATTGATTTGGTTTACTGTTATTTGTAACACCAATCATGGTTTGCGTGTAGTTTTCGTTCTTACATAATGATGACCAATACAAGGTATCATCAATAATTCTGGTGTAGATATGAAACATATTTGTCAATGAAAATGTAATGTCGAATGATGTAAAATAGCGGTTTACTTGTATAACCCACCTAATAGTCGTTTACTTGTATAACCCACCTAATAGTCGTTTTACTTGTATAACCCACCTCATAGTCGTTTCGTTCAATAGTTATGTGGTCTGCCTAGTCAGCATAAATTGCCGCCACCGATATACTTCGTGCCAAAAAAGAGTGGTTTGATACAATCCGGGTCCACACATAATGCAGCCTCAGGCGCGGAAGAACCTCATAAAACTTCGAAATACACACTCTTTGCGCCAATACTCCTCTCTGTGCTTAAATAGCGAGAGTTCCAATTCAAATCGCATCAATCATGACCTGAATTACTTATATATAAGTGGTAAAAATAATTGTGTACAAAACCAACACAATTATACATATAAACAACTCATGTTTTTTAACTATAAATCCTTAATGCAAATGTACCTGTTCGCCATTGGAAAAATTGAGGTTAAATTATAAACAGCTCCGTTAGCTTGTAGGTTCAATTCAAGTACGTTTTTCTTAATAATCGATAAGAAACAAAGATAATACTAAGTTATAGAAAACACAATAACGAATCGTTATAGAATGAAAAAAAAAACATGATCGGTTCGAAAAAGCTAAGTTATCATACTCGGTGGTAACGACTTTTTCGATGAAAATGCCAAATGGTTGCATTTGGAAATTAATCTGGTGAAGTCAGTGGTTTTACATTGAATACAGGTAAATCGGTTCAATACGGTGCATTATTTTACCATTAATTAAATACATACCCTCTGACAAGATATGTCGTAATTTGTCAAATGGTGTAATAATCATACTTTTGTGTTCATAAAGGTCAATGAAACAAGTTGACAGTATTGTTTGATAAACTGGTACTTCACGGCGCAAGTGGTGTGGGTAAGTACCGGGGAAGTTCTAGTTTACCATCTTAAGAAATCTTAAGAATTGTATGAAGTATATGATATCCTGTCGTTAAAAAAATGAAGCCTTCTTTTCCGTTTGCATTAAGTTTGTAAACGTTAAATGTCTGTCGACAGGAAGCGTTTTTCCCTTATTATGATCGTTATGTAATCTCCAATATTTCCACCCGTATGATATGAGTATAATTGGCGTCGCACTGAAGTGCAGCGACTAGTATGTAATACGTTTTTTTTTTTTTTTNAATTATGTGTATTATGTTTAAGTCTGTCTTTCGTTTTTGGTAAAGGTAGGGACTTTTAAAACGTTACTATGCTCATTTCTTTGTATGTCATGGTCTATAATTATAGATAAATAACGTATGACTTTAAATGTGTTCATATGTATTTGTATATGTATTTGTTTGCAGTCTTGTAATAAAATGTGTTGAAGAAACAAATCTTACAAATTGCAAATCTTATATTGTATTGGCATTTTAACTTTAATAACCAACAGTTTGTCGTTCAGATGATTGCATTTAAACAACTTACCTAACTTTCTGCGCATAGGAAAACAAAACCGTTGGTTATTTCCGCAATAACCAAACCTTATCCGGAAATAATGTCGTTAATAATAATAAATTTATTGTAAATGCAGTTTGTTTGTTGTATTGTTGTTTTCGAACTTGTTCTTATAACATCGGCATATAATATCAGGGATTGTAAGAGAGTTATAAATGTCATCAAAATGTTTATATTATATAAATGGCAAACTTAAATGTACCACTTTAGTTATGCACTACATCATTGGTGTGATCATTTATTGAAATGTTGATATTTAAGGCTCCTTATATTCAATTCAATTCTTTATTTCGTACATAAGGCCACCGGCCCATATACAACATATAAACAACATAATATACCATGGTTAGTCCAGGATAGAACATATTCGAATTAAGGAGATCTAATAAGAAGACAATGTATTCTCAATGAATAAACATAGAGTAAATATGGAGGATCCACACCGCATGCCTCTAGTGTGAGGCGTGCGATATGGTTTGTCCATATTTTGCATTTATAATATGACAGGATACATAATGCCCAGTTGCATTAGACAAATACACTAAAACAAAACTGGTACACATTGTTATAATTCTATAACTCACAAAACATCAACATCAAGACATTATTTGACATAAAATTGGCAAATATAAGTGCATGTTTACATGTCTACACAGTTTCTCATTACTATACGCGCTTAATAAGCCAAAAATGCAAAGTATATATAAGCAATGATGATGACTTACTCTGTACCTTTCATGAATTCATCTCGTTGCATGAAAGCATAGTATATATGCATAGCTAGGTTACGGAGTGTTGCCATATCTGTAGAGCAAAGTAAATTTATAAAATTGAAGTAGTGTTTGTTTTGTATATAGTATTGAGAAATACATTTTTGACTTTCATACAATGGACAGATCAAAACAAAGTGAAATTCGTCTTCAATGACGATATCACAGAAAACACATGTTCTCTCTTCTCTACCAATATTATAATATCTACCTTTCTCAACCATAAGGCTATGAGACGAACTTCTAAACATGGCTAGAGCTTTCCTAAACTTAGAAACGTCTACAACATCAATGTATAATTCCCTAGAATATATTTGTTTGAAATCCACATAAAAGGCTAGTTTGGAGTTGGTGGCAACTTTGCCCCTCCAAGTTTGAATGTACTGGTCTTTTAATCTATTTAAAAACATAAACAAAAAGTGTCTATTGTTTAAAACACCTTGATTTTCCCAGACATAGCCAAAGCCGCTTGAGTATAAGACACGTTTAATGTCTGTAACCCAGTTGCATTGGCCGATAGAATCATACTATTTTAGCATATTGTTATACATCCTAACATATCTTGAATCGGGCAATGAAAGTATTCTTAACCAATAAGCTATGCACCGTTTTGCAGTATATATGTGCATTGGAAAACGACCAAGGTCTCCTAGAACCGTATCGTTACATGCTCCTTTACTTACATTAAGGAATCTTTTACATGCATACATTTGTACATGTTCAACGCATTGCCTTGGTTTCAAAGCCCATATTTATGAACCATACATTAGAATAGAACATATTTTTGCATCAACAACTTTAAAAAATGTCTTTGCAGGTAGGTACGGCAATTCACCAAAAGAATTAAATAAATGAGACAAAACTCTGTGAGCTTTGGCACACATATTTTCTGCCATTTTATATAGCGAGAGTCGATTTGTGAAAAATACACCGACATAACAAAATCCATTGGTAACTTCTAGATTGTTGCCATTATAAACCCACTTTTCCCTTCTTGAAAGCGGACCGCCATTTTTAAAAACAGTAACTTTTGTCTTTTCTGTGTTAACAGCCAGTTTATTGTTTTGGAAAAAAGTGTGTAGCACATTCAGTTGCTTCTGTAAACCTACTACTGTATCTGAGATACAAGCATTATCATCAGCAAACATCAACATACATATTTCTATAAGTTCTGGAAATAACTGGAGTCCTCTTATTTCATTTGCAACCATGACATCATGAAGCTCATTTATAAACATTGCAAATAAAATGGGGCTTAAACTACACCCTTGTCTTAGTCCTATCGGACGTTCGAAAGACTCTGTATACGTGGACTGTGATCGAACGACTGCCTTGACAGAAGAATATATAGCTTGTACCGCGTTTAATAAATTACCTCGTATATTGTTCTTTCTAAAGACTTCAATTAATATACCCCTATTTACTGAGTCAAATGCCTTTTTGAAATCGATAAAAGCCACGTATACTGGTCTGCGTTTTCTACTTAAATATTTAGTCACGATAGAGTATAAAACTAAAGCATTATCTGTTGTTGAATATCCAGCACGAAAGCCAGATTGTGCTTCAGATAGTTTAGACAAAGCATCGGAATAAAATGTAAGCCTTTTTGTCAGTATTGAGATATATATCTTGCTAAAAATATCTAGCAGAGCAATACCCTTATAATTATCTGGTGAATTAATGCTTCCTTTTTTATGGATATGAATTAGTATCGATTTTGACCAAGCCTCGGGAAACTCTTTATTAGGAAACAAGCGATTGAATAACTTACGTAGGTATGGTAAAAGTGCTGACATTGCATATTTAAAATGCTGTGGAGTAAGGTCACCAGCTACAGCTTTCTTACAGTTTAAGCTTTTAACCCTTTCGGTGATTTCATCGTCTGTTATGGGGGAATTTAATATAAGTTCGTGAATGGGATCTATTTCATCTGTTTGATCATGATTTTGGTCAATGGTTTCTGTTTTTTGTTCTTCGTTACTTTCATTAGCAAACAACTCCTGAAAATGGTCATACCATTGGTTAGGTGTTATATTTGAGTTTACTTGTTTTTTAGAACTTGTTAAAGATTTAATTTGAGACCAGAACGACTTTGCGTAATTTACTGAGCCATCTAGTTTAGCAATAAATTGTTTTTCATATGCACGTTTTTATACATGTTTGTTTGAAGTGTTTTATATTACAGGTATGCATAAATAATATAATACACTTAACGATTATACAACGACATCAATAAATGAACTCGTATTTACAATTGATAAAAATAATTAGATATTAAAGGTATACTAATTGTGTACAATTTGTTTAAGGAATCAAACCGAGGAAACTCAAAAAAGAACGGTTCTTATAAATTGATATGTGTGTTTTCATCAGCTTAAAAAAGTTGTTTAACTACTTCATGTACACCTAACCACAAGTAAACACACACTTTCCTCGCGAACGAGACCTTAACAAGGATGGATAAAAAGTTCAAATTTCAATAACAGTTTGATCATAGCTGACTGTATAGGAAAGAATAATAAGGCCAATGAAAAATCAACTGATTTCAAACGTTAAATATGCAACTTAGTTTGTAATATTGATTGCAAGAGTGTTTTTTCGCCTTGACATAGAACTGATATATACGCTCTTAAATGTTCGACACAACATTCACAGTACACTTTAACTAAGACCACATTGCTAAACAATCATGAACCTGATTATAATTTAATTCATTTACACGTATACGAAAGTAACACAAATAATAAACATACACAATTATATAAAAAAAAATCGAAAAAAAAAACGCAAATGGCATTTTACAATAAATTTATATCAACGCTGGTAATCAACATAAAGTTGTTTCTATAACTTTACATAGAAGATGTCATATAATCACGTGACATGTTCACGGAATGTCCACACGGTACCAAATGCGTATGTTCTCGTCATGTTGACTGGTTTACTACGGCACTTGAGTGTACTCCCAACTCACATGCAGGGCAGATGCTTGTCTCCAGTCCACACTTCTCACAAGTAAGCAGATGACCGCATGGTAGGAACACTAGGCCCCCTTTTCTAACGTGACATGTCCTGCACAACAGCAGCTGTCGTTTCGTTCTCAAACCTCAGCGTTTCGTTGTCCCACAGAAACGAAGAACACGTAGATTTTGAATATCGTGATCATTTTTATTTACGTATTTAAAAAAATACATAGTTTGCCAGCATGTGGATACATGTTCAAACACTTCTTTAGCTTAAAAAAAGAAAAGAATTACAAAGTGGAATACCAAATGATTAGATTAAAAAAATAAAATATCGTTATTTCGTGTTTACCGTCTAAATTTATATTCAATAATAGTGTTTACCAGAAACATATTTTTTAATATATTTTGTCAACAACAGTTCAAAGAGGTATAAATGCATGACTCACACTCACATATCTTACAGTCCTCGTTACCGTTTCTTCCATTACGAATTTTACAATATAAGCGTATTTCATCCTTGGCTTGTCTTTCACATATTCGGTCACCATGGCATCGAAATGGAATCGATAACCTGGCATTGTGTATCACGAGCGGACGTGCTTCCGGAGTGTGCTTTGAACACCCCATTCGCAACATGTTTTCATCTGCAATCTGAAAGCCACATTTTTGCTTTGCAGTGTCATCAGCAGCGGTGTTAACTAATTGAGCATGAAGAAGTCTATAACCGTTAACAGTTCTTGGGCGGAGTCAACCGAGACGATATATGCTGTTCAGTTTGGTACGTACTGTGTAATAGAAAGCAGCTTACATGCGGATTACCGGACGTCCAAGGGACATCCACCGTTTATGAAGTGGACGAACGATTTCAACTTTCGGGTGTAATGTCATCGCTTACGGTCATTTACAGAAACGCTGTATCTTTATTCGGAAGCTCACTCGAACTGTGCGTTCGGTTGAGTTTGGTTGATATAGAGATAAAGGAACTAAACGATAGCAAAACCGGTACCGTCGAGAGATGATTAGATGTCTAGGATTTCTAGGCTTTTTAACTTTTCTTCGTAAACAGTACACAAAGCACGTGACATTTTGCAATAAACTTATATCATCGCTGGCAATCTACATCAAGTATATGCTATAAAAATGCATAGAAAATGTTTCACAATCACTTGAAATATTTACGAAATATCTACATGGTGGAAACAAATGCGTAGGTTCTCGTCATGTCGACAGGTTCACCACGATCCTTGAGTGTTCTTTCAATTCACAGGCGAACGGATGTTTGTCTCCGGTCCACACACAACACACGTGACAAGATGACCGCATGGTAGGAACACTTTTCCCTCTTTTCTAACGTGACATGTCCTGCAAAACAACAGCTGTCTCAGCATTTCGTTGTCCCACATGATAGTCGGGGTTGGATAGAAAATATAATTATAATATTTATAGGTATGGAACCATAAGAACGTCATCAAATATGAACATGACTTTCTTCCGTTTATTTAAATAAACGATACAACACACTATTGTGGAATAAAATGAAGCTGGTTGTTTTACAGTCGCATTAATATTCTGCAGAATTTAAGATAATTAGATGTACACAACCATACCTAAATAATCAATATGATCCGCATCATGCAAAGAAAATTGTCTAATACCATGCGGACTGCCCCTCCACGCAGTCTGGTGAGGAGCTAGACTGTCACCCAATGGTACGTGGTCTAGTCTAATTAATATGATCTAGAGCTACGCGAGCTGCATATGACATACGACCCGTTTTCGCATGAAGTGGTCATAAATTGTAATACTAAAACATCATATCGTGTCTCATCTCGTTTAAACTGTATCACAATTATTCGTAAATACAATACATAATATTTAACACACTACATTTGTCAAAGTCAATACACGAGGATTATGCACACTTCAAGTTAAACAAGTTTCAATTTAGTTTATATTTTGGACATGTGGATTGTACTCGGTTTGTTGTCAGCATATCAACTCGTTGAGTCTTTGTTTCATTTGTTAGACAGTAATTTGTCGCGGTTGGTCAATGTGTTATTTGAGAAAATCATACAGTTAATGAATTTCGTCGATAAATGTATTATTTTTAAATGCATGTTTTTAAAATGTATGCGTGTTAATGATTGATCGTTTTATGCTTAGGTCGTTATGTTACGCGTTGGAAGCCAACGACGGTTTTGATTGACGTCCCATACGTTGTGTGGGTTTGGAACTTAAATCACCTGGATGATGCTAGGTTTGGTTCAGTGGCATACGAGAAGTATGTGGAACACGAGAAGTATGTGGAACAAGCATGACATGAAATACAACAAACTTTAGAAAAAGATATGAAGGTGAAGGTGAAATAAATTTTAACGCCTGAACGATATGTCAAGTTCTTTATGATTGATATTTGTCTGTATAACTTTATCTTATTTTACTTCATCTGCTTCATGATGCAATGTCTGACGGAAACACTGTTGGTGGCTTGTCGTACAGTTTGTATCAAGTCCTTATAAAATGTTCTGAAATGTTTGTTCACATACAATGAAAGCTTAGTTCGATAACCAGCCTATTCGCGAAAGGCACTTCAGAGGTGTTTCCATTTGTTTTGTTAATTGCCTTTCGTTTATGCAAAAAGGCCAAACCCATCGTTCCCGCTGTCGTATTCATAAAATGGAATCTAATTTTGATAACCAGCCAAATCGCACCTGGCAATTCGGAGTTATTTTTCTTTGATCATACGAAAAGATAGCAAAATTCGCAGTGAAAATTATCTCTTTTTTCCAAAACATGTTCCCCTCAAAAGGATGTTAAGTTAAATAACAAGCCTAAAGACTATTGCATTCCATGGAATCCATTTTTTCGACTGACGTATTATTCTGTACATTACATTGTGACAGTGTGTCGGGAAATGGGGCCGTGCTTATTTTGTGTTCAGTGATAATAATTTCATCAGCGGTTTTTATATTGTTTTCGGCAATACAGGTTGCAAGGTCACTTACGTTTTAAAAGATTGATCTACGTTCTGAACAGTCATGGCAATTTCGAAAAAAAAACTTTTCCTAGCTAGCTTGCTGTATATGAATTGTAAACGTATAAGTTTGTGACTTAAAACATATATTCCAAACGCTTCTTGATGGACATTATTTGTTAAAACAATAGCTTGAAAATAAATTGATAATATTACCATCACTCACTTTGGTTTTAATAAAGTTTTATACTCGTGTGCTTTCCGTTTTTTTCTATTATAAGCTCCTCCGTGTTTTCTATTCTTAGCACCACGCCACGTTGGGATTCCAAAATCATTATAACTTTTCTTGCTGGTCTATAAAAAGTAGAAGGAATTGACTTTTTAGACGTGTTACCTAAAATGTGGTGGTCTCAAAAAGTCGGACCAACGTTATAAAGCCAAAGTTAATGTTAACGTTACTAGTTTTTAAACCGGCAACATAAATATGTTGTAAAAGCCTTGCAGCGATGTTTAAAGATCAATATCGTTTTTTTAGTTACGATTTTTTTATAACAGATGATATTTTATTATGTTTAAATAATTATAATATCACACTTTGAATTTATATTTATCGCTTTGGTTAGTTTAAACCTATTTATTTAATCTCGATTGCATCGAAAGCCGTAGGCTTCTATAAACGCTCTCGAGTCCGTTTCCTGGGACTAGAACCAATACTTGGTGTCTTTGGGGGAGATCAAAGGAACGCTCCAGTGTGGTTCGAATCCGTGACCACCTGATCGCTAGGCGGACACCATATCCACTACGCCACGGCGACCCTTATTGCTTTGGTTGAACTGAATGTGCGGATAATAAATCTATACGTGTGTATTTCCATTCATTTTAAATCAATGTGTGATATAATGTTACGTCACGTTTAATGTGATTTTTATTGGAAAGATCAAACTACAATAAATGGTATATGCTGACTACTCTGACGGAACCATCTTATAAGAAAAGTAATGCTTGTTTACAGTTAATATTACCTAACAAAAGTATTGTTCTCACAGGAAGACTTGTCACACATGTTGATGATCCACAGAACACAACAACCACGCATTCGTGACGAGGAGCCACTGGGACTGCCATTCCGACGAATGTAAACAACCTGAATGTGATTGATTGACACTAGTGTATGAAACATGTTGTCATCGTATTATATGTGTGAATTGAGCACATACGCATGCGCAACCACTGGAAGGCAACCACTGGAAAACTATTTAGCCCATTTACGAAGAGTCGACAAACGTTAATCAGCCAATTCCTGCGCGAAATTGACACAGATTGTTCACACTTTGCCAGGAACATATGCCTGCTACAGATATCCGAGATTTATTTAAAGTCTCCGTTTTCATTCTTACCAGTTATATTTAATAAACACACTTTACACTCATTGGTATATGTCGCCTGCTGTCTTTTGAGATACTTTAATAACTCAATGTCGATTTTCAGCAAAATGCGCAGTGTAACACCGTGCATAAAAACGCAGTGAATTGTATAGCATGACGAGATTAAGCCATTTGGATTTGATACGCAAACTAAGGACTATATTTCGGGTAAGCGACGGACTTGTTGGTGGTTTCTCTGTATGAATTGTATCTTTCTTTCTGAAAAAATCTATATTGGTAAACATAAATGTACACATTAAAACCTAAAATTGTAAACTTATTTGGTAAAACGCAACACAATAGTGACCACAACTGCAGTACAACAAATATGTTGAGCGTTAAAATATAAAGTTATAAACAAGCAAAACGACTTGTTTAATAAATCTATTAAGCCACAGCAATCAATTAACAAATATAAATAAGTTCGAAGAAATCAGTGTAACATTTATTTACTTGTTAAACGTATGTATTATAAATGTCCTTGCCATAAAATATGTACCAAAATGCCACTGAAACAATATTTGTTTCGCGTGCTGGTGCAGCTAAATGTTCACTTTGTTCATATGTGTGAACTGTTAAGGATGATAGTGCATACAATAATACAACAGTAAAATATCCTTACTTTGTAAAGACTGCCATTCAAGCATTGAATACAGAGTAACATAACGAATTAGATTTAGTTTTTCTTTACGTTTCAGTAGTGTACAATTAGTAATTATATATGCACTTATAAAATATAAAAATTTCAATAATAATATAACAACAACACAATTACAAATATTGTTTCTCGTTTTCTCTTTTCCTTAACCGTACACCAGCTTCAATAGTAATACTTTTTCTAAAACGGACGGTGCAAACTTGTCAAACTATCTGCGAATATATTGATGTTACATTATGATACATGTTTACATGCCTGATTCAACTGTCTATTGTACAAACTGCATAGCAAATGCAGAATTAAATAAGATACTTTCAACTTTTAAAGGTACATTATTCAAAACAACACATACATAAATTATCAAACCAAAAACAATGAATACGCCTTATCTGTATAATCCATTTGAATCCAAACCTACATTACATTTACTATTTCTAGATAAATAGCGTTCAAGCAGTGTAAGGGCATAGTGTGTTTAAAGAGCATTCAAACAATAAAAGTGCATAGCACATACTGAAGAATAAGACACGAAATATATGCCATCAAAGCTTCAACACAACACGCGACGTCACTCTAAGTTCACAGGCTGGACAAACGCTGGTCCCTTGTCCACACAATTCACATGTCCACAAATGACCGCACGGTAGGAAGACCGCACGTCTCTCTCTACTGATACATATCCTGCACATAACAAGCTGTCTCAGTGATGCGTTCTCTCGTTCAATGTTCCGAGCTGGAATCGTTTTAAGTATTATATATTAAATGATCTGATACTTTAACTTGTTTTATTTACACGCGCATGCCTGCGTTCTTCACAACATCAACAATTAAAAAGCTTCAGATATTTTAAAGCACAGCACAATAAGTCTTGATGTACATTATTTGATCTGAAAATCAATTATTTTTCATGTAACTATTATCTAAAGAAGAACTCTCAGAACAAGTGTTTTTTTTTTTTATCTTTATCATTTTTATTTGAATATATATTTAAAAGCATGCATAGTTTGCCAGACAAAGCGATACAGGTTCGAGGATTATTTAGTTGCAATAAAACCACGAAAAGGAATATACCAAATCAGTTGATGTTTCCGGGAGGCCGTTTAACACATGTATTCACCGGTTTTGACCTTAATCAACAGCCGATAAAATGTTGGCGAAATTCTGCGATAGTAGACCCGAACGAATATCTTTTAAAAATTCATTACTGATTTGAGAAACATACCCCAAACTACCGGTAACATCCCGCGTCTCTTTGGGAACATTGTTAAAAATGCATCGAGGCTGTATACATTCTTAACAAAGAAATGAATGACCACCTATCAGTAAATGCCACTTATTTTTATTGTTGAAAACAAACTGCCGAAACAGGATAGTGTCGTAGTAAGAGGTAACTTGTCTAATATCTGACACAAACGTGTGTCGTTTATATTAAATTGCACGAGTATGTGACGAATGTTTTTCTTTATTTATTAAATAGTCATAGTGACGGTATACATAATTAAGTAATCCAATATAAACGTGAAAACAGCTCGAGATGTTCCATAATAAGACGTCTAAACTTTATAAAAACAATGTATGCAGTAAACCATTTAAGGTTGAATAAATAATTGACTTACGACGGACAAAAGATACCGCCGTGATGCTCGTCGCACATGTTTTGGTTCATAGATTTTAATTAAATGTATGCAATTGTATACAATTGTCTACATTGAACTATCATGTTTGCAATTTACGCCATATATGTTTTCAAAATATGTTTCAGTTTACAGGAACATATTGTACTTTCATGTTTATCGTCTGAATTTACATTTAATAATATGATTAACTATGAAATATTGTAAAGCATATATTACATAGAAGGGTACCAAAAGTTATAAATACATGACGTATTAGAACATCTTACCGTCCGTCGGTCCTCATTACCATTTCCACGAATTACTAATTCGCAAATGTACGCCTTTGGATTCACTTATTTGTCTTTCGCATCTTCTGTCAACGTGGCATTGAAATGGAATCGTTAAGATGTCCCGATGCAGCATGGGCAGACGTTCCAGATTGTGCATAGAGCGACCCATTTGCATCATATTTTCATGTGCATGCCGAAAGCCGAATATTGGCTTTGCAGTGTCATCATCAGCGGTGTTGACTTATTGAGCATGAAGACGTCTATAACCGTTACCGAGACGCTGCACAAAAGTTAAACAAGCTAGAAATCCGAAGACATCCATAAACAACCAATCGTCCCTCGACGATTCTAGGTTTGCCATCGTTCAGTTCCGTTTACGTTAAATCAACCAAAACCATCCGAATGCATAGAAAAACTAAGTTTCAAATTTAAACGCGTTATTAAAAGCATTTTTGTTTTGTATAAACTTATTTAAATACTGACCCTAACCGACCCGAAATCGCACGGTATTTATTTATAACAGACACACTACCGGCGCACAAACCATATACGTTTAGGATGTGTAGCATGTACATATCGACCGACGTCAGTTGTAACCAATGAAATCAGAAAAGAGGTATTGACTTTCACTTTGCTGTCTAATGTTGTACTAAATACAGGTTTAAAGGTCGTACTAAAGTCGACGAGCTATGGTATTTACTTTTAAATAGTGCTCAAACGGGTCGAAACATTTTATAAGTAATAATTAACGACTGAGATCTCATAATAAACTCGCTTCCTATTTAATGGTTTTTCGACGGCTATGATCATTTATTGTTTGTGATTTTGAGAAGATATATTTCGAATTATAAGTTTAAGTATTATGGTTCAAACGGATCGATACTTGTCTGCGAATCGGATCGGCGGTTCGAAATAACCCGTGTAATCTCAAATCGGTTTGTGCCAGGATTTAAATAAGTTTATACAAACAAATAAAACTTCATTTATTAACGCGTTTCGTTTAAAGTGGTTCAAATCCTGAAATGACGTTATCATTTTCACTTACTATATATAGGGGCACTATCCTGTAAGAGAATTGGTAGCAGTTCCAACCGAATATGTACATTCAATATTATAGAAATTATCAATTTGCCGTTACAATACAAAACCTATCTTAATGACATAAATGTCACTTGTATTGACGTGTGTTATTATTGTCTGTTTTTCCCGAACCCAATAGTTAATAGTTTATAGATAATAGTATGTTTCTTCGCTTTTATGTATATTTGACTACTAAATGTATTCGCAATATTCAATTTACATAAGGATAATATTAGATGTTCTTCTTGTCACCAATTATGTCATTATTCAAGTTTGTCTTATTTTGTAAACACTTTATCCATATTGTATCGTGAACATTTGTGTTTCAAACACAAAAGTTGTTATACAATTTAAGAGTTAATATAGAAAATTGATTGTCGACAAAACAAAATACTGATACAAATTGTATCGCTTCAAACATTCAAACAGTAGAAGTGCATAGCACCTACTGAATAAAATGAAACGGAATACAAGCCATCACTGCTTCATCACAATACGTGAAGCAACTCTCACTCCACAGGCTGGACACACGCTGGTCCTCTGTCCACACACTTCGCAGGTCAACAAATGTCCGCACGTTAAGAAAAACCACACATCTCTCTCTTCTGATACATATCCTGCATAGAACAAGCTGCCCCAGTGATGCGTTCTCGCGCTGAATGTTCCGAAGTGGAATTTTGTTAATTGTATATAGCCTATGAAATTTTCTTATACCAAAATTATTTTAATTTAAATGCGCATGCGTGCGTTCTTCGAACATCAACTATTGAACAACTTTCAATATTTTCAATCAACGCAGAATTAGTCATAATGTACTATATTTGATGTGAAAACTGTGTTTTTCATGTAACTACTTGTTAAAGAAGAAATCAAAAACAAGCGGATTTTGAAAATCGTGATAAGTTTTATTTGTCTCAATATTTAAAAGAATACGCAGTTTGCCAAACATACAGGTTCACATATTAATTTAGGTACAATACAATCATTGAAAGAATTATACCAAATGGGTATCTTTTTTAAGTGAACATATTGTAATTTCTTTTTTATCGTCAGAATTTACAGTCAGTAAGATGGTTATATATTAAATACATATTAAACCAAGATCTAAATTCTCCGTCGAGTGGTTACTGTCATTATCAATCGCTCGTACCCAAGTCCTTCTTTTTTAAATTATATAAATTTGTTATACTATTTATCATTGTGACATCACAATGTTAAACGTTAGCGACAACATTCCTCATTTTCATGATTAGCACCTCAGGCGAGTACAAGTAACCCATTAATTTACTGATCTATAATGAATAACAAATCTAGTTAAGCATGAAGTACTACCTAACTAAGTAAGCTATTTGTAGTTTAACAATCGCGCTTACTGAAACTGCCAGTCTGACTCATGCAACTGCGGTAGCTACCAGACTAAATCGGTGTAAACCTCATGAATGTGATTGCATGCCACTAGTGTACTATATAACATCCCTTCATAGTATCGACATCGCGCACATGCTCATGCGAATCAATCGACAAATGTAGGACTGTTCAAAATATCAACCGATTCCTTATCGACATTTACACGGATTGTTCACACTTTGCATCGAACATGTTCCTGGTACAGTAATTCGACATGTTTATGCAGTCACATTTTTATACTAACCAGTTCTTGATTATTAATAAACACACGCTTTAAACTCATCGGCATTTGACGTCCTCTCTGTCGTCCTGAGATACTTACACATGTTAAGGTCAATGAGCAGTAAACATGCAAAGTGTAATATTGGAAGTCCTGTATTCGAATGCACGCTGTTTTATAATGCGCCGTACGTAATCATCGAATCATTTAATCATGTCATTCACTTATTAAACTCCGCCCCCACAGTGTATGTCTCAATCAATGGAAATCTCAACGGCCCGCTAATCGTCAATTGTAATCTCGTCATTCACTAATTAACTCAGCCCCCACTCGATCAAAATTCAACGGCCGGCTAATCTTCAATTATAATCTTAAAACCGCTTCGAAAAAGCAAATATTCTTCCTCGTGCAATTAGTTAAGGGTTGACCACTTTGAACACCAGAGTGTTCATAGAGATTCTCGTCGATAGTGTTCAACGAATATCACTACGTTGTTAAATTATGAACTGAGTTTTCAATTTATCGTTGTTTATCGACTTATAAACAACAAAAAGGAGATCAGTTTTTAAATATATTATTGTATAACGGCTTTGAGATATTAAAGGGACTTATTTACATTTTGGCAAAATAACAATTGCCACAAAAAGGTCAGAGATTAACAATGAATGTAGGCACCATATTAAATCAAAGCGCCGTAGGCGCTGAAGGCCAGGGGCTAGATTGAGTGTGGTTGGGTTGGGAAGAAGTTTAGTAACTTAACTGAAGTAAATGCAAACGGATCCACGCTCTTTTACTGCCAGATACAGTGTAAATGTATGCTAACCTAATAAAATTGAAGGTTAAATCTATTGCTCATGCGTAATATGCCTCTAGTTTAAGACACTTTGACCTTTAAGCTCAATGTCATTCCCGGGTCAAAGTCATCGAAAAATAGGTCAGTGGGAAGGTCTTGTTCAAAGGGGATTTGTGTACAAATATCAAGTAAATCCAATCATGAACAACAAATTTATGGCGAATATAAAGTTTTTGGACGCTTTGACCTTTGAGATGCAAGGGCCAATGTCATCAGAAAATATGTCCGTGGAAAGGTGTTCTGCAAAGAAGAGTTGTGTACAAATATGAAGTGAATCTATTCTGTAGTATGGAAGTTATGGCAAAAGTTTATTTTTTCGGACGGACAGTTCAGAAACCAGATGCCTCCCTTCGGGGCATGAGAACAATGTATGTATGAACAAGTTTAAATTACATATTAGATTTAAGGTTGCATTTTACAGAGAAACATTTTTAAGAGTGGAAGAGGAAGATTCATAAATAAGGCTAGGTTTCTATCACTGAAGTTTCAATCGGATACCAAGCTTCTCATTTATACTCTGGACAAGCAGTATCAAGTGTTGACAAGAGCACCGCTAACGGGTGCATGACGCTCGACGTTAAGTGTTTTACACAGACTTAGTTTTAAGTCCAAAAAGGGGAAAAGGGGAGTTTTATCCGCATGTCAAAAGAAGTAGGTCATCACATAATCATTCTACAAGAGTGTTGTCTTTCAAGTTGAAAGCTTTGAGTGTTTTAGAAATAGATAATTTTTGGAAACAAATCTAAGTCCGAAAAGGGGAATAACTCTTACATGCTGGATAGAGTTGTCTCCTGTTGTCAGTAGCTGAAGGTGATGACATTCTACAAGTGCACCGACTTTTAATTTGAAAGTTTTGATAGTGTTTCATTGTAAGTCAGAAAAGGGTTATAACTAGTACAAAATGAATGATAAAGTTATGTGCTCTTGTCAGAAGATGTATATCATCATATTCTGCAAGTGTGCTGACTTTGAAGTTGAAAGCTTTGATAGTGTTTGAGAAAATTAAGTTTAAGTTGAGAATTTGCCAATCTTTCTATGTACTAAGTCGAAACAAGGGCATATTACTCCATAAATATAGGTCACATGGTTACCAGCCTTGTCAGTATGGACTCCCCTTACGATAGTGAGTAACTATTTTAAGTTGCAAGTGGATACCATTGATAGTCTTTGAGAAAATGGACATTAACAAAAAACTTAACCAACGGGGACGCCGACAACCTGGCTATAACATTAGCTGTTGTTTTCTTTGAAAAGTAGAGCTAACAAGAGATGTGTTTGTCAGAAACACATTTTTTTTACCTTTGACCTTGAAGGATGACCTTGACCTTTCACCACTCAAAATGTGCAGCTCCATGAGATACACATGCATGCCAAATATCAAGTTGCTATCTTCAATATTGCAAAAGTTATGACCAACGTTAAAGTTTTCGGACTGCTATATGCCACCCAACCGGGAGCATAAACAGGGAGATAATAATAAAGTTATGTGTGGTAGACTATTGTCATTGTCAATTTAATGACAATGATGGCATTTTAAAAGCAAAGTGCTAATGATAATGAAATGTTGAAAAATGGTATCGAGATCAACCTTAATGAAGACAGGGCATAGTTACCAATATCATCGTAATAAATGAACAAGTACTTAGCGCGGACATCAATTTAATGAACACAATGTATCAACAACCTGAAGAACATGGAAGGTAATTGTTTTCAACATCAAAGCTAAATATAACTTTGCATAATGAACTATGAACTAATAATCTTGTTCTACAAAATGATTTAAGATAAAAACCTATTTCACACGGCACCTGGTAACAAATTTATATATATAACTCCTTCATAAATTGTCTAATCGAAATGAAAATTGAGTGGACACAAGTAGGGCATTGATAGGTCATCCTGTAGTAACTGTGTAGAAATCCTCTAAGTAGTTTCCGAGGAGTTGTTATAACAAGATTTTTTCCCTATATCTTCTATATAGTTAAAAGTAACAAAGGGCCATAACTCCTTCAAAAATTGTCTGATCAAAATGACAATCAGGTGGACACATCTGGGGTATCCATAGATCATCATATTTGTGAAAGGAAATATCGAAGATACAGCGATATATCGATTAATGGGTGTTTGGTGCTATGACTCGCTTAAAATAAGTTATAAAAATACATTAACTCTTGGCTATTATGTTAAAATACCTAAATATAACTGCATTATTCTTAATTTGTTAGATGTAATGTACATGTACAGCGTAAATTAAATGGTGTTATAAAAATAATGAAATTGTGTCATGATGTAGTGGAATCTATATAAAAACAAAGAATAGCCTGCTTTAGTACTTTTCAACCTGTGAGGTAATTAGATAAACGATACTCGATATTTCAAAATTGGAATTGATATCGTATCGGCAATTGCATATCGTTGATACAGCGATATCATCAAAATCGATAACAACCCTGCTAAAAACATGCCATGAACATATTATTTCAAGCATAACAAGTATGTATACTTTAGTGTTGTGCACATACTCTTAAAACATACCATAAACGTACATGTATTATTGCAGGCATAACAATTATGTATACTTTAGCATACTGTAATGCGTCGATGAAAAACAATAAATCATTATCATGCAATACCAGAATAAAATATATAAAAAAAAAACAAATATATAGGTCAAAAACTATACTTCAGTGTTGTTCACATACTGTTAAAAACATACCATAAACATATTATTGCAAGCATTACAAGTTTGTATACTTTAGTGTTGTGCACATACTCTAAAACCTGCAGGAAGTTTATCAAAAATCTTGAACCCTATCAGCCAAAATCAAGTCACCTGGTTTAAGGTGATTTAATATTGTTTAGTGATCAACACAAGCTTTCTCGGATGTAGAGTCTGAATCAAGATTTGAACAAAAAAACTAATTACACACTAGTATGTGAAGTTGGGATAAGACATCACTTTGGGAATAAATCGTGTTTAGCAACAGTGCATAATATGCAGTTTTACATGTTGTATTTATTAAGCTTGACAAATTATAATTAAAATAGATACTTACCTATATAATAGCATTATTTAAATTGATGTTACTACAAAACTTGATTTTTTATTGATTTTTTTTCAAATCCTCATAAAATGAAACTGTGTCCATGCGGCGTAAAAGTACAGTTAAAATGATAAAAATACAATCACTGTTAATGAAAAAAGTCATGGAAAATGGCTAATTAATCTTGAAGTATGAATGAAATATTACAAAAATAAATTCAGATCATGAAATGAATAGTTCTGTTTGAGACAAACACCTAAATTATGTCCATTCCCAGTTTGATGTCTTATGCTCAATTCACATAATACAGTGTTTAATGCACCATTTGTAGCAATACATGTTACAGCTTTTACAGTATGTCTACTTTTTATAATTGCTTTAAGAAAGCGTTGGATGATACATGTTACAAGGAATATGCTTTAAAATTTCTGCAGCATCCATTGCAATTCTAGCAGAACTGAAGTCTTCAAATGACTTCAGCATGGATCCCTTGCATTTGAGTTGGCTTGGAATCCCTACTTCAGGTAAAATACCTTCTAACAATATTTTATGAAGCACAGAAATATACGTATTTATACTATTCGAAACAATTGCTCTGCTTGTATTGAATCAAACTGCCAAATCTAAGTCCTTACATTTCAGTCGTAATTTCATAAGTGTCATTAATAGCTGCCCTACAGACATCAAGGCAAAGGCATACACATCTTTTGTAAGACCCCAGCTTGAGTATGCGGCATCCGTTTGGGATCCCAAAACCCGATCCAACATCAACAAATTGAAGTCTGTCCAACGAAGAAATTGGCCAACGCTTGAATCCAGACGCCAAACGGCAAAAGTGGTCATGATGTACAGGGTCGTTAACAACCTGGTGGACATCAACGCCAGAAGTGTACTCATACCAGCAGGAGTGCACACCAGAGGCCATGCAAACCGCTTCATAGTGCCATTTACCACTGTCAATGCCTACCAATTTTCCTTTTTCCCATCTGGAACACGCCTCTGGAATGGTCTCCCAGAACAGGTGATCATTTCCCCGTCCATATATGTCTTCAAGACTAGGATGTGGGAGCTGTGCATATAACTCGGGAGCAAAATGTTTTTATCCTGCTTTTAACCATTGTTTTCCCCTTCACGCGTGTACATAGTTCACAATTGTGCGACAATGTCCCAGAGGGGCCCAGCACAATGACCAAGAGATAGAGATCTTCTATGCTAATACAGGTTACAGGCCAGCCGGCATAGCCGATTTTTCTTCGGAAAACCAAACAAAGTTGATCCATTTTCTTTCTTCCCATCTACAAAATGACAGCTACATATCCGGTCATTTCTGTTAACATCCCTGTCTGCTCATCTGAAATGAGTTAATTTCGTTTTAATTACGCATAAAATATTGGTATAAATAGTATATATAACATTTCATTAGATATGATCATTTAATAAATTATCCTGTCATAAAATATGTGTTCTCTTGTATATGGATACAGGTTGTATCAATCAATTAACTAAATTAACGTCGCCGTGTTTGATTTAAAATATCTTCTTCTAACTTAATACGAACTCTACAGCTATAAAGGTTTAAAGTATGTAAGAAAAAGTTGGCGTTCACTATCCGAAAAATATCACATCCGAAAGCGTTCACACTTGTCAACCGTAATTCAACTGATATGTTATTGNTCTTTTTTTTTATTTCCTCTCATATTTTCAATGGGAAAGTATTAAAAGGAGACATACAATCTAAATATCGCCTGTGTGAATCGATTATTGTACATTCGGATACTTTTTCTAGGTAACGGCTTTTATCGTTATAAAACAATTACTTAGTGCACTTGTACTCAACTGTCCAATATGGAAAAAATACAGACTTTTTGGATCCAATACCGGAATATATTGGACGGTCACGTGGTACATATGAAGAATGCCCATTGGATGAATTTTATTGGATATAGAATCAAGTGTTTATATGAAACGCGTTAAATCAAGTATGTAGCCAAAAATGTATATAACGGACATCAAGATGGCGTTTAAGCTTCAGTATTAAGTGAAAAGCCTGCGATGTTATGTGGTAGCGTTTGATTTCAGTGGTTCCTGGTTCGAATACGAGAACAATTAAAAGTTTATCAATTTGATCATTTGTTATTTGAATTTATTCAAAGAAGTGCGCAGATAACAGTTTTGTAAGAAACAGTCATTGAATCATTTTTTCCCAAAACACACAAATTGTAAAAAAGTCTCTTTAAAGACTTTTCGAAATTGTACATACATACATACTGACATTTAGAGATGTCAAAAAGTCAACGAATATGGATGTTAAGAAGAAAGACCTGTACGACGCTTTAAAACAGGAATTTTATAATATAACGTGACTCTGTGGAATGAACAGATACAAACGAAGCGATACCTTTTCATAGGTTCATTATTGAGTTACTACGAAACCACGGGGCTCCGGACTTTTTCCTGTACATGAGCCCAAATCGAGTCAATTTTATACACAGACGATTAATTTTAACACCGATGACAATACATATGTGGATTTCATGTTGTGTAGATTCTTTTGAAGACACCCAAATAAACTTTGAAGACATTGAGTGTAATCATATAACACATGTTTTTTTATCTTAAGTCTTTAAAAAAAAATGTAAACTGGATAAAACATGAGATTCGCAAGATTGCCTACGAATAATTTAAAAACATACATTCTACGTTACAGTCATTCTCACTTATACATGATTGTGATATGGACTTACATAGAATTGTACCCGGTAAAATGGAGGTTGAATTTATTGAGTAGTTTGGGAAATGGCTTTTGCAGGGTACTGATCTAGGTACGTTTGCTGTGATTTCGCATCGCAGCTAGTCGACCGATGTATGTGATGTTAAATTCAAAGAAGATCTATTATAGTCAAATGTCTCTTAATAAAAATTTAAAGACGTAGGGGTTGTCTTGGCCGTGTTGCAGTCGGTATAATCTGTTTATATCGAGAGAATAAAAAGAGTAAAGGAACGCAATAAAAAGCAATGCATGGATGAGACTTTTGATAAAAGATTAATACACTCAACAATACAAGTAACATTGTTGCTCATTCTTTCTGAATTTAGTAACTGCAATGAGGAATATTAATTTTGTTTTCAATTAGAAGAAATAAGAATGACAATCATGTCTTTAAACTCCCCAACAACAACAACGATCAAGCGAAAAGCTGCATTTTCCCAGGGAAGAATTTAGGGTTGTACACAGTTAGTAAATTATGGTATTAAAAATGAGATGGCCGTCTACGTCATGATTTAAATTTTATGTATTATTGACAACAAACTTAAAACTCATACTCTTACTATTGTTGGACTAGTTTCCTTTGGCATCTGTATGTTTCTTTGGTTCGTTAATTTGCCTACAATCCGCCTGAAGTCTTACTTTGTGGCTTACCTATACACATGTCTCGTCTAAGTTTACTACGAAAATGAGATATATTAAGCGGTAAATTTTACGAAACAACAATTACTTTTGTGACATATACATAGGTGAACTGTATGAAATAAGGAAATAATATCGTTTTTGGTATTTTGAATAGCTGGGGTTTAGTTATATTGTATTGACATTTACTCGAATTGAACATAATATCGTCAAATGCGTTGATTTTGATTTCCAATTTTCTTAAATACTGAATACTAAATGCAAATATAATTCCAGAATATAAGGATTGACAAGATATTCATATGTTAGGAATATTAATAAGCATGTTTTTATGAATAATGTTTGACAGTATCGTTTTGATCATAAGTTGTGCTTACTTACAATTCAAATAAACAACATTTTGCGTTAAGCGTTACTGTTTACTCAGTGCACCTTATCTCGTGTTCTTCGCTTTGTTTAAAACAATTTATAAATGCTTACTTCAAAAACACGTTACTAGTTTGTGTTTTGATGAGATTCTGTCATTTAGTTTCACATACGTTTCACATACGCTTAAAACTAAAGAAGGAAAAACATAACAACATGTAAATGTAAAATTGTCGAACGCGTGATGTTTACTATTAAATGCTGATACAAAAGTTGATATTTTATTGTTTCTGGAATGATAAGATTCGGCATTAATCTTAAATGTATAAATATACAGTAGACTAAACACGAACTGAATTAATCTCGCAAAATCGTTGACAAAAGTAAAGCGAAAATTACTGTTTTCTTTAAGTTACAACACACATGTGTATCGAACTATTTATAACTATATTAGAGGATGTAGTTGCGAAGATTAGCTAAGGATTGTACTACATATTCAACGCGCATACCTGTTTTGTGATAAATATCTGAGTAAGACAAATCAATAGATGATGCAAATGACCACACCATGATAATCAGTTGGCAACAAAAATCCTCGGTAACGAGAAGATCATGTGTACCTAATGTGATATTTCTTAGCGTTGTGACCGTGCATCTTTGCTTCAAGTGGACTAACGAACTCGTTCCAGTGAGTATTTAAATATACATATACTTATTCTTGATTGTATGCAAGATTTACAAATTCGCCGCCCCTTTGTGAGGCCTCAGCTGGGTATTATGATCACGGGACGTTCTATTAATGACTTGACCGGCTGACTTTGACTGAGGGTATTGCGCGCAATACCGTCAATGATGCTTTGTTTATTTATTTTTTTAATTATGACGAGTTTTTGAACGGATAAAGTGTTTTGACGTATATTATGCCCAGTCTTGCAACATGGACTTTTGCAATTTGGGTAACCGATCTCAATTTTCCTCTTAAAGTGTTGCGACAGGAGAAACTTACAACAAAAGTAACCTTGACATTGAAAGTGGCCTCAAAGTAAAAGATTACCACTGGACAGTACTAGAAATAAATCAAAAGGTTTTACAATTTCAACGGGGTCATGACAGTTATGCCGCGGACGAGAAGCTCAATGACAAAGAAGCGGCACATGATTGTGCCTTTATGTTGCTTGATAAGCAACTGACGTTACCTACATCATTGCAGTATTATACAAAACAAAAACATAACCGTTTGGACAATAGTTTATGCTTTATGGATCTCAGATCAATCATTAAAATAACGACTCGAACAAAAAAGACAATACATTTAACTCATTTCCTGTCTGGAAGAGTAAACACCAGGCACACAATAAAATGAAAGAAGTCGTTCTACATTCAAGCGAAAGCGGTACACTATTTTTTTTACAGATATAGAATTAAGCCTATTTAAACGGAATGTTGAGGGCTGCGAATATGCGCGTCCTCAACTATCAATTGCTGATGTATGTCATGGAACGAAGCAACGTGGAGTATTACCTCGGACATTAAATTTGATATGCAAAATTCTTAAGGTAGTTGAGAATGGGCATTATAAGATTGTTGATTAAAAACTGCTCATCATATCTGCACTTGGAGCTATATAAAAATCTGATTCTTCAAAATATGATTAATTCATGATTGCAGTAAGCCGACAGGATTTTCAGTAATTGATTTTGCGGAAACAAACCTTTTTAAATATCAATCAATTAAAGATGCCAAAACGCTAATCACAGCTTACTGCAACAAATCTTAGTTATACTTTCAAAATGCATAGCGAAGATACAATATTCTTTCTTCTAATACTCAAGCCACTGGTTTAAAATGGCGTTTTAAAAATAATAAAACTTCACTAACATGGTAGAAACGAAATTTCATTACGGCGCATTTATATAATCAATACACTGAATGCACGAGTAATTATAGAGAAGAGAGGGTTCAATGCCATTAGTGTGCATTTAGATTACCTTTTCTTGGTAGCAGAAACATACGACAAAAAAATTGTCACAAAGCATAAGATAAACTTATTATATTTTTCCGCCAATAAGGATTTTATCAGAATTAACATAACTGCAACTGTACCGTACACTAGTATAAACGTTTCTAAAAAAACATTGCGCGCCAGAAAAAAATACAAAACGACAGATGCAACAACATATCTGCAAATGAAACTGGATTACGCAATGTGTTTACGGCGGTCGGTTTCATATGCGTCGCTTAATTGACAGCGCAAATACTCTTCGCGATAGTGGACATTGAGCTTACGTTAATACGTATATGAAACTTGTCATTATGTGGTGGTTGGATTTTACGGAAGTGTTTAATGGCTCAATTCGGATTATTGACGAAAAATGCCTATGTCAGCATTGACCCATGCAAAACTGCACGCGTCTCGTTTTTTCGGGGATTTCAACATGCACCAATGTCTCTACATACGTCATAATTTCAATAAATAACCTGGAAAACACTGGTCAAATAATTTTGATACAAGTGGATTGTGAAAACATTACGACATGCACAATCAATAACAAATGAGCATGCAAACATCAGGCTTTGTTTGGNGGGGGGGGGGGGGGGTTATGCCGCTGTTTCTGCATGTACCACGACACTGAGTCGTTATATTGCTTGTTTGTCAAAAACGTTTAAGTTTAGCTCCATTAAACAATACTTGAACATTATACGCTTACTGTACGTAGAATGGAACCTGCCTAATCCGTTGACAATTGTTAACTTAATAACATGATGCAGGGCAAACGCCGTCATATTGGTGACATAACTGTGCGCAAACAACCTGTAACGCCGTAATGGCTTATACACATTCTGGAACGACTGGATCTGTCCTCCTCCTTCTACTCTTGTGTGTGGACTGCAGCCTTTACCGAAGTGTACAGCCGCTTGCGCTAAAGTAACGTTTTGTTTTTCACTGATATGGCCCACACAAATACCTCAGACGGTGTGACATATCTTATCATCAATGGGGTATTATGGGGGTTGCATCCGATGTTCTAGGTGTCTCAATAACCACAGCGCCGTGGTGAGATAATGTGCAAACCAAAACTAGACAAACCCGACCAAGTATGCTGATCTGTCGCCATTGACAACGATATTTAAAAACAGGAAGTGTAAGTCATTTAATCTACAAGCTGATAAAACATATCCGCTGTATTGTCGTTCATTTTGTCCAAAGAGTTGTGTGTGCAAATGGATAAGATTTATTCACAAAATAATAGTTATAACGACTGATATATAAATCCGTTAGTAGTAAACGTAATCCATGATTTAAAAACAAGACTTGTGACCAAATAAATGTGATTCGTGTAACGTCTGTTAGTTTATACATATACACGATTAATCTGTCCTATCTATTCCTATTCCATTGGCACTTTTTTATCTATCATGATTAATTTCTATTCGATATGCTATTCCACGTGTCGAATGACTTATATCTGAGAATCATGTTCTATTTATTTTTTTTAACCACCATATTAATATGCCTTTTATTGAAATTTGAAGAATCTTAAAGGGACTTTTTCACAGATATTGGCATGTTTTGAAGTTTGTCATTAAATGCTTTAAATTGATAAATGTAAAGATTGGAACTAAAAATCGCAAGGAAAAGCAGCGAATAAAATTTAAGAAAGAAAAACAAGAAATCCGCAACTGGACTCGAACACTGACCCTTTGAGTAAAAGTATAACGCTTAGACCACTCGGCCATTCGTGCGCATACATTGAGTGGTGTATTTTATACTTTTATAAGCAATCCTCGACGTGTCACAAAACATAACGATAACAACAGAAATCTCCAAATTATTCAACGCTTTATAATTTATTTATTTTTTATTCAAAATAAGACATACAATGTATACATATATATGACCATAAAACAAAAAGAGATCATGCAACAGTAATATTCAAACATGTTATACAAAATATGCCAATATATACTTTTTTGACCTTGTGGTTTCCATTAGATTTAAAAAAAGAGAGTCAAGATGGATTGCATAAAGTGGGTAGAAAAGCAAATACTGGACTTGTTTATGAAAGTTTAATGTGTTTCCATTTATGTTCAAATATGTGAAGTGTATCATTGCTGAGGGCTATTTCTTTTTCAATCTGAATCTTAAGTTTTAAATAATTGATAAAACAGTTCATTGTAGGTGTTTGTTTTCTGTATTTCATGCTGAATATGAAATATTTCATTAATATTATTATGTAGTTCACGGTGTTATTAACCTCTGGTATTTTTAAGGTATTTACTCCCAGACTGATGTCTAAGAGAGATAGTTTAACATTTAATTTTTGTTTCTCTAGAAAGGTTGTCAATTGATTCCATAGAGTTTGAATATGTTTACACTCCCAGAAAAGGTGTTCCATTGTTTCAATATGTTCACTACACATATCACATAGATTTGTGTTGGATAGGTTGCACTTAAAAAGATATTTATTTGTAGCTATGATTCTCTGAATGTATTTATATTGAAAATTTCTTAGTGTGCTATCAGTAGTTGATTTATATGGCATGATAAATATTTGTTTCCAATTAAATTCTGTTTCTCCAAGAAGGTTTTGCCATTTAGTTTGAGCTTTAGAGGTTTCGGCATGGTTTTTAATTTGAAGTGCGTAAAATATTTTGTTCGTTTTTTTTTTTTGCAATTATGTTTTTATATGAATGTTTTTTGAGTATTTGGTGGGTTATTTGTATTTGTTACAGCTTTAATATGTATGGGTATACTTTTGATCAATGTGTAGTACATCAGGAAATTATTTGAAGGTATTCCGAATATGTAGCATAAATTATCAAAAGGATAGACGTCGTTTATTCTGTAGTCGTACAATTGATCTACATATTTTATGTTTCGTTCACACCAATGTTTATAGAAAAACGTACTGTACCGTTTTTGCAATTGGTTCCTTGCCATAAATAAAGGACCACAGAGGTGTGTATGATAAAACTGCAATACTGCTGCAGCTTCTGGAGTTTCACTTCTTTATATTGGTGTTGGTGGTTATGTCTTTATTGTTCCATAAAATGGTTTTACTGTTTATTTTGGTTTCTAAATTATGAGTAACTTACACCATGCCGATATAACATTATATAGAAATATGTTTTTGGTGGAAATTTCATCTAAAATATTGTTGTTGATATTACATTCAAAAATTAAGGAATCACCATATGTTTTCAGAATTTTCTGATAGAATAATTTCCATTTACTCGTATTGGTATTATCTAGATATCGTTTAACCCAACTGCATTTGATTGCATTCATGAATGAATCTATGTCCGTTAGTCGGATACCCCCATATTCTACTGATTGAATTGAGTTCGCTTAATTTTCTCAGGTTAACCGTCCCATATGAAATAAAATATTTCTGATTTTATATCTTTAATTATATCATTTGGTGGGTTTGGGAGAACTGTGAGTATAAAAATTAATTTAGGGAGTGCAAACGTTTTAAACACGGTGTTTTTTTCCGATTAGTGTAAGTTAACGATGCTGCCATGATTTTAAACAATTTTTTAATTTTTGTAATTTAGGCAATATGTTTTTTAGAACTGTTTCATTTTCATTGTTTGTAAAAGTTATTCCTAACGTTGCTGCTTCATCTGATGTCCAAATTAATTTCATTTCTTTTTAAGATGAATATTACTTTGTTTGAATTTTCCTACTCGTAGCACAGTGCATTTACTTTTGTTTAGTTTGAGGCCCGATGCCATTCCACAAAGGGTTAGCGATTCTTTTAGATTATTGAATGAGTCACTACTGTCATTTTAAAAAGTAAGTGGCATCGTCAGCAAATAGGGACTGTTTAATTTCTTCGTCTGGTTCTAGCGATATTCCCTTTATATGTTTATTTGATTGGATATAGTGGGATAGATACTCGATGCATAAAATAAATAGCGACGATGAATGTGGACATCCTTGTCTCACCCCTCGTTCGATGTTAAAACTGTTTGAAAAAAAGCCTTTGTTAATAATTATGCTGTAGATATCGGTATTAAACAATTTAACCCATTTAATTAGACTTTCACCAAAATTCATATTTTCTAAGCAAGATAACATAAAGGAATGATTTAGTGAATCGAAAGCCTTTTCGAAGTCTGCAAATAAAATAAGGCCAGAATTGTTATGTTGGTTGAAATAATTTATGCATTCTTGTATCAGACGTACGTTTTCCCCAATGTAACGTCCTTTGATGAAACCAGATTGTGATCTTGAGATGATTGATGGTTATATTTTTTTAATTCTGTTTGATATACTTTTAGTTGCAATTTTATAATCATTGTTAAGTAATCGGGCGCCAGTTTGATAAGGATTCTAAGTTTTTTCCAGGTTTTGGTATGAGTGATATTATACCTTGTTTTCGAAGTGTAGTTAGGTTTTCGTTGTTAAATGAATAGTTAAGTGAATTAATTAAATGTGTTTTAATATCATTCCAGAATATTTTATAAAACTCGATAGTGATGCCATCAGATCCTCGACTTTTGTTATTTTGCATTTCTTTAAGTGCTAATCCACATTCATATTTATTAAGTAATCCGTCACACAATAGTTTTTCCTCTTGATTTAAAGCATGATGTGTATTTTTTAAAACGGGTGTTATTTAAAAAAAAAAAATCGTTTATAGAGGGTTTCGAAAAATAAACTTTGTTCTTCTAGTATTTGAGTTCTGTTTGTTATATCTTCGCCATTGACTACTAATTTGTGTACCGTTTTTTGTTCGCTTCTACGTTTTTCAATGTTTGCGAAGTATTTTGTATTTATTTCATTGTGGTCAACATGCTGTGCGCGCGCTCGTAATTTTATTCCATTGAGATTTGAATGATAGATTCCTTCTAAAACTTGTTTTTTTGATGTTATTTCATTTTCAATGGCGGTGGTATCGTTTGTGTTTGTTTCATGCAATTTTTTTTCAACCGTATAATGATTTTGATGGTTTCAGTTTCAAGTATGTGTGTTTCTTTTTGTTTAAATGATGTGTATCTAATTGTTGTGTTATATAATATACAACGTATATTTCCTTTAATAACTTCCCATAAGGTATTTGGGTTTGATTTCCGGTTTTATTTGTGATTGATATTGTATATCTAATAAGATGATGTTATTAAGTTTAAAGTACCCTAGGCCTCTTTCAGGTTGTATGTTGTGCAGTTTAAGTTCAACTAGAGAGTGGTCAGTCATAAATCCTGGTTTTATGCTACATGTGTCAATAATGTTGCAAAGTGACTCAGATATTAAAAAAAGTCTAATCTACAAAATATTGTTGGTTTTGTGTTTGAGTGCCAAGTGAATTTGCTTTCGTTTTGATTTGTTGTACGCCAGATGTCTATCATATTGTAGTTTTCAATTATGTTATTCAAAATGTTTCTATTTTTAGAATGAGCAACGCTTTATAATGTTTAGGTTTTTAGTTCGCAAAAAGATGCATATAATGTCATAAATATCACATGAGTTTGTTGAATTTTAAGGTAAAACAGAAGTGTAGTAAAGACACCTGACCTTTGTGAGGCACACTGTACACACACGCTTTTGCTTCATTTCTTCATTTTTGCGTACAATTTTTGCAACGTAATGTTGTATATAAGTGTGAGTATACAATACAATTCAAAATTTCAATCTGCAAACATTATTTGCAGTACTGATTCCAATATATAATATATTTGAATGGTTCCTAATATTGGTCCAGTATTTTAAAAATGTATAACTAGATTAAAGCGTATAAATGGATTACCCGATAGCTTATCGACTTGCAAAGAGTGCATTTGAATCAAATATATATATATTGGATATAACGACCTCATATTATCTTTTAAGACATAGATTCATAATTATAAAAACAGCATGATTTTGATAAAAAAAAGCCGTTTGCGCTACAAGTGTAAATTTGATTGTTCGTTCCGGCCCAATAAGGTGCAGAAGAATACTAGGTGCGACTGGTGTTTTCTGTAAGCATGTTAACTGATTAGAATAAATACTCATAATATTCACAATACTTGTTTCAATATAAAATGTCTGCTGTATCAAATGATTTTTATTTCTGCAAAAGAATAAAATTTGTAAAATACAATTTGACGCTCGAAGCTGTGTGTATAATAGGAGAGTACAACGCTTCATAAATTTGATTTAAATTTAATTAAGTTACCTACCTTTATTTGTTACTTTACAGATATCTACATTCATAGCAGAATGAACATTCAAACTGTTTCCAAACCAATGAGATTATGTACTATCTTACTACGTACTTCCAGACCCCGATCAATGTAAATCGCAATTTATTTCCTACACTCTATACACACGTTTAAACGAAGGGGATATTACCAATTGATAAACCCACAACGTGACAAGCCATTGCATCGGTAGTAGCGAGGAAATATCTCTATCTATAGTATTTGTCCACAAACAAGAACAAGAAAATCATAGAAGCCTGATAAAATAGGTGTCGCTTAAATGGGTGAGTGAAGGCCTTGTGAGTAATGAAAACCGTAGCTGTTTGCGCTCGCTTTTTATTAAAGCAGCTTAATGTTCGTCAAGCTTATTAATATCAGTTTTGTGTACGTCTACTTTTTTCCGTTAGTATCCCATATCTGGGAGCTGTTGTTTAAACATGCGCCGTATTAGTACACTTGTATATACATGTTGTTGTTAACTTACAACAAGCATCGTTCAGAAAAAAAAATATTGCTTAAAAAATGACATAACCAAGTGAATGTAATTAAAGGTTTATCCAGCTCAACAACACAAACCTCATTTTCCGCAGTACTTAAACATGCATTAACATTTCATACATTCTCTTAATGTGCATTATGAACCTATTTATTCTACCGAGAAAAAAGTTTAAATGGCCTGTTCTCAACAAGACATGAAGATGAGAATTATAAATATTTTCACCGTCATTCTTATAAAATCACAAACATGCCTATAAATAGATAACCCGCATTTATAAAATTCATCGCTGGTGTCCAAAAACTAGAACAAACCTTAGCATATCGGCTAAGTGACTGTGTGCGCTAACAATGAAATCTGTCGTCATAAAGCAATCATTGGAGTCTCTCTACATTATACTATTTATAAAGTATATTCTTTTTATCGTATTAAGTTTAAACATATTTAGTTCAAGCAAATCATAGAAGTTATACAACATTTATAATATATGCATGTATGAATGGGATTGGAACGAAAGACAAGGTCTTATATATTATCTATTGTATTTAGTTGCAAACGTCTATTCGTCTTACCGTTATCTCCCTCAAGTTTTAAACTTTTATTTTAATCTGTAACATCTGTTATACATAACTGATATCGCATAACATGACACGAATACGACCATTTGTCTTCTTGACCTGGTGGGGATTCAATCATAAATTCATGTATATCATTCTTTGACTGCGATTTGTAATTTGTCAACCCAAGGCAGTACTGTTGCGGAAGTTATAATAACTTATATTTTAGAGAATTAAATATTCAATATGAAATTTTAGAAGACAATTTTTTCGCGAACCGTTTATGTATAATATAAAGATTACCATGACCTAAAAACGCATGTTGGTGTCACCTTGACTTGGGTTTTGAACAATGTGCAGTGCGTTTGATGATTAGTGTTGGTGATAACAAAATTAAAGTGAATTGCAGTGGTGCAACATCAACACAAACACCACCACCAACCACTACTATCATCGCTTTTATCGCCATTGTCGTCGTCAAGACTGTATTGCCATGATCATCTTAACCGTCATGATATTGTTATAATATCATCCTTTAATACGAGGTATATGAATTATCATTACGAGATTAGTCATCTCATGTTTGAAATCAATAATGTAGTAACCAGACATACGTGTTCTTGACATTTGCATGGGTCTAAGCGAATGGGTATTAACGAGTGGTTGCAATATTGTATATAATGATGGGAATGTTGAAATAAGGATTACATGAGCAGTATTAAGTTGCATTCCGTTTCTCTATATGACTGTTACACTTTAACGCACTGTTGTGTTGACGCTCTTTGGTGTTGAACACCAAAGTTGATTTGACACAAGTGCGATTCGACTGTGCCCTATGTTACTACAGTGCCTTCAGCGCGTTATTGTTATACATAAGCTCAGATCAGACCGTAATATTGAAGTTTTCAACATTTAAAGCGGATTTAGGTTTTAACGCACACAGAAAGTATACACTTGTATTGCCTTTTTTAAATACAGATGTATATAAATAATAAGGCACAATTCATAATTTATCTCAATAATCTATAATTCATAACAAAATAGTCCACTACTTAAATCATCAATCGACCACCGGTAAAACTTCCTTGCTTTTGTGAACAATTAGTGTCTTTCCCACTTAAAGTACGGTTGCTAAAATATTTAAAAACATGGAAACCCAGCATAGTTTGTGTGTATCAGTTATTATTCTTCACCCAATACATGTACTGTTAGCAATGACTGAAATCCACTGACATGTGTAAATTATCTATACAACAGATTCCTCTGAAAACATTACGTTTCTTGCTTTACCGGACTAAATAAATTCCGGTTACCGAACATCCGTGATTGTTTACATGGTACGCGATAAACAGCGTTTGGGGTAGTAAACTGTAACCTGTACCCTGTGTTCTATTGAAAGCACACAATTTACATTTGTTATGACGCAATATGTAGTAAATCTTACTATTCTACTACAACGAGATAACGATCGTGTTTATATTTCTATTTATAGTTTACTCTAAATAGAAGCCGCTTACCCGTCATGCATCGATTATAATGGCACCGTTCCGTTGAATAAAATTTATAAATAGACGTATTGCTATACGAAATCGCATTGTGTAAAGACGTTACAATATAAGACGTCATAATGTTGGTACTAAAACCACGCGGATAAACATTGATTTGCCACGCAAGTATTAGTCATGTTATAAAATAGTTTTTCGGGAAACAAATACAAGTTTTCTTACTTGAATTTTTAGGATCAGTGTACATAGTGTAAGAACGCAGAACACATAAAACTGTGACGGACACAAGGATAATGGGTAAGTATTGAAGGTAATGTCAATTGCATTTTATTATTATATATTATAGTTCGTTAATAATATTTAACAGTTATAGCGTGTCTTTCTTTAGTTTACATTCGTGTAAATATAAATATGAAAACGTATTTTAAGGCACATTATACAATAAATTGAGTTAATGTCAATTAAGGTGTGTATTTTATTTTAAATTATTTTAAAAAACATAACTTTTATTGTTCTTTTAGATATAATTGAAACTAATCTGTTCTAGATAAGCCGCAACATAATAGACATACAGTTAGAGATAAACTCAGCAGCCAAGTGATTTTATATTCTTGCGCAATGGCGATCTCATCAGAAAAAATAAACACCAAGGTATGCTGTTGACCTCAACGCACCATGGCACTTACTTTATGTATTGATCCTCTATTTTATTTACTTATGGTATAAAACAGTTTGATGAAAGTTATTACAGTATTGATATGTATTATGTGAACAATATGAATGTTTTTCATTATACCACCTACCAGACAACGGACATGGATGAAGCGGCTCGTTCACACCTCGCGTGTACCTTGTGCAAACAGAGACCCAAAACCATGTTACTTCTGCCGTGTAGCCATTTTGCGTCCTGTGATCAATGTGCCGCCGAACTGAGATGTTGTCCGATGTGCTCTAGAACTGTTAGCTGCGTTATAAGGACGTTTATAATTTAAATTGTGCACATGCAAATGTATCGCAAGACCCAAGATATGTTTAATGATATGTTGTCATGGCAGGGTATGTTGTCACAATAAACACACATAAAACAATGTGCACCATGTTTATCTTGTACTACAGGAAGCCTTTCTGACCATTCCTAGAGCTTTGATTGGTTACATAAATTATAATTGCCAGTTATGCACAATTCAATGGTCATAGAACGAAATGTTTAACGTTTAATAAATTTCTAGTCGTTCAGTTAAAAAATGGAATTATAATAAAGCGTACAAAAAACAAAGATTCTCAAAACAATTTGGTTGTAAGGTCATGAAATCAAATAATTTTGGAAGTAAACATGTATTTAAAACTTCAAATGCACACGCGTTGTTATAATTCTATCAATGCAGTGTAGCGAAACTATATTTAGAACACTTATATGAAACATTAGATTCCATGAACATCGAGGGCTATTATTACCAAGTGTTACTTAAAATACTATAAAACACAATATTTTTATATTCTTCTAAACATTTCATAATTCTTCTCTAATAACACTGGTTATGACTGGTTGCTGTAAGCCTTCTTAATGCTGCCTTTAGTAATTTCTTTGTCAATATTAAACATTGCTCTCCCATACACCTCGCCTTTTTCGTCTTCTTCCTCACCGCCCTGTTCCCATTCTGAAATTCTTACCTAGCGTCTAGGCTGGTGTACATTTTATGCCTCCACTCTCTTCATGTGATGCAGATACATTAACTCGGTCGTCACTCGTGGCTTGTTCTTCTCTCTCTCTCTCTCTCCCTAGAACTTATTCGGCAGGACTTCAGTGACGTTGTTGTTGGTGGCGTCGATGTGATTGTCTAGGTTGACCAACATGCCACTTGTCTGTACTTGAAATTCCTCTTCTATCTCTGCATGTTTTCCTTTTCTCCTAATCAACTTTAACGTTTTTGGTGTGGATGCAACGTGTTGGCCAGGATGAGGTGTTGGCTTCGAACAAACTCTAAAAGGCTCAGTTTTTCTGGCTTCCCTATGCCACATCTGCCAAATGTCCCTGACAAGTCTTGGTAGGCGTCTGGTCCAACCTCAGCGTTCCAGTAGCCTTGGACGATGAGGATATCTGTCTTCGGTACCTTGGCTTCGATACGCTCTAACTCTTTATAAAACTGTTCAATCTTTTCAAGACGGAAACTGCTGTTTGATTAATGATATGATATTTTTAATCAATATTTCGTTTCCACGAGAGATTGTAGGAACGTTTCATCCGATTTTATTGAAATTGTAATTAAGTATTCTTCAGTGTGGACATGCGCCCATTGTCATATCGTTTTGACTCAACCACTTATAGAGAATTATTTATCATTTATTAATAATTAATTTCCGGATAGATCTCAGACTTATTACTTCAATTTGATGAAACAGTCTATTTAACATCTCTTCAGGAAGGATATGCGCATATTGTGAGGTAGATCGCTCTTTTATTAACAATATATTAATTTAATGAATTGTTGGTTTCCGCTAGAGATATCGGTAACAAACTATTTGAATGCTATCACACTTTATATGCAGTAACTTTATAGGTTTGACATGGGCAAATATTGCGGTAATCCAACTCCAATGATGTTTCATTGAGTTCTTGCCCTTTGATTATAATGACATGTTGTAATGAAATTACCGTTATCGCGTTACACTTTATTTTATGAACTAATATTTCGCATTTTATTCACCTTGATATGCAGCCAACTCGGGATTGTGTTTATCAGTAGATCCGCATACAATAGCAATGTGTACCAAGCGGTCTTATAGCAAATTTAATGTCATTCAGATTAAACTAAACTGTAAATTATAACATACAAGTGGGATAACTATTTTTGATTTATAAAATAAATAAACCAAACTGTGTGTCTAAAAATAGTGTACAAAATTCAGTTAAACATTTGTATTTTATGAACGAAAACGCAGTTATATAGTAAATTAATACCATACCACTTTGTTACTGGCAATATTGGTGTGCAATATGACCCTTAAAGGCTCCCAAATGTAATTATTTGCTATATGCATTTTTTATTATGTTCCTTTTTTGCGGCGTTGTAATTGATATTGGTCAGTTGTCTTACGTACATGACCATAGGATGTATATTAACGGGCTACTCTCTTGTAATGCGGCTTTAAGTTTCTCTATATTCAATTGACACACATAAACTGGCAAAGACAAGGTTTATTTTAATCGCATTGCATTCTTTTCTAGATGCAATATTTAAGACATTTGTTATTTGAGAACTATGTGTTGACAGTGACAGTTAATACAGCACATATTGTTACTAAATTTAGATTAGGTTTTACTCTTAAACTAGAATGGAGCATTAAGTTATAGTCTACACGTGAATTTGACGGTTTACATCTATATCATAATGTCCATGATTTTACTTAAACTAGTCCACTTTAACATTCCTAGGCTTCACAACACCATACACCATAGCAAATAATGGCTTTGGAAATGTCAGAACACCGGAAAATAGCACTAACACAAACGATAAGAAAAAAAACAACCAATATGTCCGCCACCGGATTTATTGGTATGTGTTTATGTTTAATTTTATCGAGCACAAACAGATGTAATTATATTGCGTTAGTGTTTCTGACCCATTGAATATTTAAATTGTAATAAAATCTTATTCTTTTTCTCTGTTTTTGCTTTTCATAAAGTTCATTAACTATGCTATCAGGTTAATGTGTATTTACACTTCTGTATTTTGTGATTAATCTCGGATTAGTGTGAAGTTTTGCTAGCCAGTTCAAACATCCAATGTTTTTAATTTAAATGTGTGCCTCTGTAACACAATATAATTTGGTGTCCTAACTGCTCTGATAATTATGATTATTTTACCTACGGACAGTTATCAATTATTGAACAAACATCCGTAGCCGAATAACGGATATACATAAAATAAATCAGGTAGCCTAATGCTTTCTTGGTGCTTTGTTGTCTTTTGATTATTAATATATCATTTTCTTATGACTTTGTTTTCGCGGGAGATACAATAACAACAAAAAAAGTAACACATTCAGCTTTGTTTTACTAAAATAATCAATATATCCCAAAGCTCAATAACATGGTAATAAAAAAATCTGAAACATATGTTAGCCATTCAACAGCAAAACCCGTATAAGTTACATCAGTGATGACGTTGGAAAAAATAGATCTTGAACATCATGTTTTGTGAATGAAGCTCCCATGTGTTGTTGTCATTGGAATGTAAAACAAGCTCAAACAACTTGAGTTAATGTATCAGTGACTTCAGGAAAAACAATATACAATAATAATGAATGTTAATCTATAAAAATTCATTATGGGTACAGATACAGGTATGGTTGTGCAACTACTCATATATAGTAGTATTTGTCCAACGCCAACAAACAAACAATAAACTTCAGTTGAGTGATTCAAACAGTAAGTCGTCTTTTAATTAGTTCCTATCTCATTGTACCAAGTTCAATCGTTTATGAGGGGAGTACCATTATATAGAGAATAATAGGGAATACAGTTGTCTTAATTTGTGGAATATATTAAGATATGAACCACACACGTGTCAATATTTCTTGTTCTTCATAAACGTATATTCCAAAATGATTTACGAGATGAATCAAAATAGCTGCATGAGAATGTCTATTTATAGTATCAGAAACTTATACACACACAAGAGTTAGTGTGTTTACTTCATTATAAGCATTTGATTTCCATCGTCATTCGTAAATGTAAATATAAGATGTTCACTTTTCAACATGATTATATAAAAAAAATGCGAAGTGAATAAAGATAACTGTATGAGTTTGTCTATTTTGTAAAATATAATCAAATAAATATTTTGTAAAATATAATCAAATAAATATTTAACACAATACTATTCATGGGTGTTGAATTCATAAAAATGCGATCTTCATATTCATGCAAAGGCATATTTTGTTCCCTTATCGTCCTACACATGTTATGTTCCTTGTTTTTAAAACACTATTTCAACGTTACACAAACATATTTACACGAGTAGGCTTTTTTTAAACTCACTGAAACTTATACAAAACACATATTGTTCCGTAATATGTTGACTTGATCTTCAAATACTGTCGCTTGATTTTCATCAACACAAGCTTTTTTGTTCTTCACGGATTGATGTTCTTCACCTATATAACTGCACAAATGTGCAGGTAGGACTATGTCTGGCATGCTCTGTCCACGCGACATCATCCGGCTGCCAGCTTCGAAGATCGATTCCGCAAAAGAAACAGCGAACACAATCTGCATGACCTGTTAAATATGTATTAGAAAAAGAAAAAAAACGTTACATTTGTAATGAACAAAACAATCAAAAACATATGATATTCTGAAACAAATAGTATTAAGCATTTAATTGGTTTAATGGTAGGAGCATCAAACTTCATTTCTAAATCAACACTTGCATCCGGTATATATTATACAGAAACTCATGGAACAAATCGATATTGCCGTTCACACCTGCTGATCATAAGATAATGTCTCGGGTATGACATTTGACAAACATCCCAATTGATTGCATAATTCCAGTGTTTAAACAAAACGTATTGCTTCTACAAATAAACAAAGGCATACAAAAACATATTTTTAATTATGACTTAAATATGGAAATTGTTTGTATCACATAAATAACAGCAAAACAATACAGCTGTGCTCAGTTGAAATAAATCGGTTTGTCTGAAGTCGTGTTTAATACTCATCTTTGCATAGTACACTGACTATTCATTTAGAAATTATATAATGTGTGTATATGATGCTAAAGGAATTGCTTGCGACCTATATGATTTCAACATTTTATCAATTAATTAAATATTTCAAATGGCAATCATAACTCTATCAATTTAGCGCCTTCGTCAAAAAACATTTTAAAACTTTACAATTACCGAAATAATAAAACCCAGCAGTCGCCAACTCCAATGCGCGATTCCTTATGACCTCAGGACTTCTTTGGAATGATTTCACACGGATCTGCAGAATCGATTGATCCCTATGTAGAGGTCTCAAGGTATGGATTCCTAATCTTGGTCCTATAAAAGTACAAATGTTTATCAGTTTGGTATTTTATGTTCCCTTTTTTTACAATATTGCATCGATTGCAAACAGATACAATATCAAATTAAACGATACAGCCTGACCAATACGAGTTATTAAGAAATTGTTTGTGAATGGAACACTCAGATATGCCAATGAAACAAACAGTATGGATGTGTATGTTCGACCTTATCACTTACTTAAAAAGTTATGTTTACATTGCTTATTAAACAAAGTTTTATCAGATTTATCAAATTTATGAATAACAAAACTCACGAGAAATCATAAGGAAATCATGTTTCATTACCATAAGATAGTCTTTTATTTAAGACAATGACCAAACGTCTAGATAATACAGGAAAATGCATGCAATAGAATACTAAACACAAAAACGGCATTCCGAACAAACATTTGAACCCAAAATAAATCACAATACTTATTAAGTTTACACTACAAAATCGTATGTATTCATAATTTTAACATGCAATAATATCCGTTTGGTATATGAAATCCTTAGTAATATTTAATTATTATCTTATCTTTTATACAATTTGCAGAAGAGAACAACATATAAAATGTTTGTGTCGTGAGAATTTTAAGATGCAAAATGTGCCAGTTTTGTATTCATAATGATATGTTGTCGAGATGCTATTAGATATTCATTTAGTAAAAAACTCTTAATTACTGTAAATGATATATTTATTGTACAAACATGTTTTCCATGATCGGATGTTATTGCATTTTGTAAATTCTGAACAACGAAGAGACAGATAAAAAATCATTTAAAAGGACTTGTTAATAGTTATATATATTGACACAATTGAAACAAAATGTTTCAGTATCCCAAATTTGTGTTGTATTTATGTTATTTGCGAGGAAACAGTAATAGTTAAAATTCATAATGCTCTAAAATATCCACTATATGCATCTTTTTGACGATTTAAAATCCTAACATTAAAGAGCGTTACACAAATCAAACCATTTTATAATTTTAAGAGTTCTGTTTTAATCGTTATATTGTGTGACAATACGAGAAATTCTTATATAAAGTATACACGTAAAAGCATTCCGGACATCCGAGTGGTTGAAGCAATATACTTATAATCCAAATTTCAGAGGTTCGAGCCCAGGTGTGGAATACTGTATTCTTGTTTTATACGAGAGTTCTTTAGTTATACTTTTTACATTTCTCAATTAAAAGCATTTAAAGACAAACTTCAAAACATGCCAAAAGCTGTGCACAAGTCATTGTTTTATCATTCAAGTTAGATGAATATTTACGGTACTATTATTTCATTAATAACATACGTATTCATCCCTTCATTCATTATTTATTCATTCATTTATTCATATATCAACCCATTTACTCATTTACATATTCATTCATTCATTTACACTAAGCCACATTATTTTTGTTTAGTTTTCTAAACGTTGCGAAACACACAAGTCATTTTCTTTTAGAATCATTTACAGAACATTTTAGTCATTTTTAAAACAAGAACATATTGCCAATATGATCGCCTTGCCGACGTTGATAAATACTGATTTAATCCATTATAAGTAGATAAAGCGAAAAATAAAGTACGAACTAAGTGTGAATGTTTTTATACGCACTGGCGGCTTTAGCTTGTTTATGTTTGTATAACAAATATATGATATGCAGCATAAATGGTTATTAAATACATTCGACTAGATTAACAAAATGGCTACCTTCGTTGTGATTCACGTTCATGCCATGATCTACAAGAGCAGGTTGTGGGAGATCTTGGCGCAGACTCACATCCATATGTAATCTCTTCTGAGGGAATGCAAGCCCTCACCACACGAGATGTCACTAAACAACAAGGAACTTGTTTGACCCTTTGCGTCAAACAACAAACCATCGATGACTCAGTATTTAGGTGGAATCTAAGAAGAAACAAACAAAGTTAAAATATCTTACCGAATATATGCTTTCCAATAATCACATTAAATACACAAACTAACTATTTACAAAACAATTAACGATCTTTTTAATGATGCGTCCAGCTAGCCATGTTTATTCTGAATGTATTTTATTTTTCTATTTTTTCCTAATGTTTACAAACGGATTCAGTTTTCTCTGCATCGAGCAGCCATGTTAATTACGTCACTTCTTGTGAATCGCAACTAATCGGCAATACTCGTACTTTTTCGGAATAAGCATATTTGAACAGTATAATGGCGTTCTTAAATATTTAGGTCATTATGTGTGTTTATCTCATTACTTTCTTTAAATAAACACAAGTAGTGCATATACCCATTTACTTAGTATTTTGATTATATTCTAAAACCCTGAGGTTTTGTTATATTCTTAAACAATGAATCAAATCACAAAACAATTATAACACACTTAATAATACCACATACAATTTTTCTTATAGTATTGTCATTTAAAGCAAAAAACAACGTAATTATAATAAATATACTGGATTAAAATAATTGTTTATTTGTTTTCGTTCTGTGAATCTGTGCTAAATTCATCAGAACATATTTTTGTTATAATTCTCTTTTTATGAGCCATAAAGAACTGATTTTTACCGTTTTGGAAAATGATTCTATCAAAATAAAAAGTCACCTCTGCCTTAAATAGTCCATTTTCGTCTCGGACGTTTTCAACGATCTTGCGAAGTTAACACAAGCTGTTATATTCACGGTTAATATCTTCCTTCTCCTCGAGGTTACCGCGTATCCTCCTTTCTCCGTCTTGAGGAGTGAACACAAACACTTGATTCGATTCATATCAGTTTGCCAGTTACAAAACCACTCTAAGTAAAATTATTTTCCTAATAAGAGCACACTTAAGTGACACAAAATGTTCTGCCACAACGCCCGACAAAAGACAAATTAAATCATAGTTTAATCAATACAAACAGCTTCGTAATATATGCGTCACGTGACATCACGCGAATAGATTACAATATTGTTTGCAGCGTTAATGTTTAAACAGGTCTGACTTGCGGAAAAGAGCTTTGCGATACGAGGTGTAGTTGTTTTTAAGTGTGGGTTGGCAAGGCTCAGCTCATGAACTATGTCTCTACCTCTTAAATGATATACAACCGAGTTTACAAGCAGTTAACAACTTGAATAATATTAGTTTTAGCGTATACATGTACTTACACAATATACAGTTTAAAATGCTATATTGTCTTCTTTCTAGTTCAAAACACTATGATAGATTTTACTCTGTGACTCAAAAAATGTTTTTCAATATTAGAAATTGGTATCTTTTTTCCTGATTTGTAAGGTTACAGTTAAACTATAAACACAGAGAATCTTCAATTGCATTTCAGAGGTAATTCTTATCATCATTACGACGTCCTTGTTTATATTAAAAATAAGCAAGAACCACTTGCCCAACAAGAAAGCACAAAACAAAGTCACACGACAAACAAGAACACACATGTATAATACGTCTTTGAACGGCCAATGCAAATAATAATATTTGGAGTTTAAACTCGTTTTAGGTCCCCCAAACCTTTCACTAATTTATCCACAAAACATTTGCGTTGTCAATGAAATATAACATTGTAGCATTACAGATCAAAAACATTCTTAAGAATGAAGGTTTTAGCAAAGTTAATAAGATTCCTAAAGTCATTATAATATTGTTATAAATTCTACAGTTATTACAGTCTCGTGCCAGCAAAACAACATTAATATTCATGTATACCCTACACAGTGTTTATTTATATCGTATAATTAGTATGCACATTTTTATGACACTACTCAATTTGCGATATGTCTGTTTAAAAATACGTACAATACGACACAAAGAAAACAAATTATACCCGTCGTGTATTTTGTTATGTTCTTTTCGTGAGGTTAACTTATACATGCATAATAATGATATTACAGCCGATCAAATTATACCCGCCGCCTATTTTGTAATGTTCTTTTCGTGATGTTAACTTATGCAGGCATAATAAAGATATTACAGTCGTCAAGATAGATGTTAATTCTGTTGTAGTTGTTTTTTTTGCGCTTTAATTTTACTTCATTTTTCATATTTCATGAATGATACTGGTCATCAGCTGCAATTACATATAGTTTGTACCATCATAATTGTGATAAAAAGGAAAGTCATGAAACAACATTCGTGAACGGTCAAGAGATTACACACAATATAAACACTGCATAATAAAAAGACAGTAGCATTATTAAAATACACTAAAAATGAAACTATCATAATATTTCTTCAATAATTGATTTCGTGTTAAGTTTTAAAGAATTTTAAGGTAAAAAGACATTAAGACTACGTAATATTCTATTACATATATCCAGTTCAGACATGGAATTGTATTTTGTTTTACAAGCTGTTAACCGATTGGTGTGTTATTTAATATATACATTTTCTTACTATCTGCTATTTGTAACGTTAACACAATTTGACTGATTATAATTTATAATCGTGATTGTTTAAAAGTGAACATGTAAAATGGGTTCCCATTTCTAGTGACGCATGCATTGATTGACTATATGAAACTACCGAGTCGCATTGTATAAACTGCGCAATATTGGGTGTATGACTAAGCGCGTTTGTATGTTGCAAGGGGAAATACGATCGATATGAAACCGGTTGACTATGTTCGTCTCCACCATCGTCACTTGATGTAGTTGTCCCACTCCGTGTTGTATATTGCTGTAATCTTAAACAAGCCGGTAACATAATACATGCCTTTAACACATTTCACATGTAATAGTGGCATGATGCCAAATACACATTTGTGGCGCTGGTATCCCATGGAGGACAAACTGCATCGGATAGTGTTCCGCAATCAAGACGCACAATGTTGCAGACTACTTTAATTTATACACATGAGCATATGAAGAAAACGTTCAAGATCTCGAAATCTCGAGATAGGACAAGATGCACATAAATATTGAATAATGTATGCGAAACGAAGTTCTATTCACGGTGGCAGTATTATATTTAAAACTTCTTTACGCGAAACTTATGCAACAATGAGTCATATAAACCGAGCAATCTAAAAATAAAAACATTCAATTATGTATAATATCGGAATGTAGGTCGATTTACGACAAAGTTTCGCCTGTGTTTTAACTCATAACTTACATAACTATGTAGTGTTTTGTTCTATATTAACAAATAGGTCAATGCAGATATACCGACGCGCTTTATTAACCATGATGACACATTCGAAAATGTTGTTTGATCCTCGCTGATTGCACGGTAAGGTTCTCTCTCTACGGTTCACTGGGATATGCGTAGTAAACTGGTAACAACTATGACACGTTCGTATTAATATCTCACGAGTGGCTGAACCACGAGTAAACATATCTATTTAATGATATTACGAGCTATCACATATATAGACACATTTTCTTTTTTGTTTTGTACTATTGCACTATAATAATGTGTACTATGCGTAGCCTCAATTTCTCAGCATGCAGGACATTGTTTGCTAGGATGTACATTGAAAATGTTTTCTGGATTCACAGTACATTCCTTTTACTTTAAGAAATATGTCGTCTCACAGCCGCAGTAAAATGCAGCTGGTAAACAAATTATTGTTAAAATACGCTTTGATAATTTAATAATTTGTATTGTCATCCCCCAGATACTAAATGGCAGCTGCTGACCATTCCAGTAGTGTACATAGATAGTCGTATACTTTGTTTGTATTTTAATTATAAAAGCATCGTTAAAACTGTCTTAGCTCCTTTACATAATATGATGTAAAGGAGCTAAGTAAGTAAAAAAAAAAAACATTATATTATCATGTTAATATTGTTTGCATTTGTTCCAGGACATGTCTGGGAATAGTTCATGTCAGGTATACTACCACTCGCCTTACAGTATGATATCTGATGGTATATGATGGCAAGAAATCACCAACCACCTTTTCAGGTATAAACTGAGCGATGACCAAAACGTCGAATGGTTCTCGTGGTTACATATTATGTGTACCGGTATATGTTGTATTTCTTAGACAGATATCGGACAGACAACTGTTTATTCACTATCTCAATTTAAATTTAATTTATAACAACTCGATTGTGTTTCTTTGTGTAGTTACTTGTCACGTTGAATAACATATAAGCATGGCTATATTTCCGCTACAACAAAACCGTAAACAAATGTTGTAGATAGATTATATTCTTAATAGCTATTGAAGGCATATACCAGTTTATAAAACACTATAGTATATTAAGGAAGTTAAGAACATTGCAACAATAGACGTAAGGCACATTTAGCCCCATCAACACGTGTATGCAGGCATTTTATAGATTCGTGCAAATTCTATTGAAATATGATTTATGTTGCTGAATATGATAATACTTGAATTCTACCCAGCATATCTTTAACATCAAACGATTTTCATTTTGACAAGCGTTTTGGAGCCCCGGGAAACTTTCCCGCCTTATCATCCTCACTGTTGTGCCTCGCGTGTAAGCAGAGACCGAGCATCATGCTGCTTCTACCATGCAGCCACCTGGCGGTGTGTGACCAGTGTGCACGGAAAACCGAGAATTGTCCAAGATGTTCAAGACCTGTCATGTGCATCGTCCGAACGTTTATACTCTGACGAAAATATTGTCTTGTGTATTTATGTGGCTTTTTTGTATTTTACGGCAAAAAAAATCCCACACATAAATGTACTAAACATATGATTTGACAATTCTAGTGTATATTCAGCTACATTAATGCGCATGTACATAGTTCAAAGTTATATATTCAAGATGATTATCGCCATTGTTCCCTTCTTATATAATAGTTATGTCTAGATACATATGGTAAATACTATGCGTACCAGGTGCCTAAGGCATATCATGCATTGTGTTTAATAACATTTTATCACACAGGCTTGTAGTTCCTCAAACATATAACATAACATAGTATTGTTATTTCATTTTCCCTTTTCGTTTTAGTATTAAAATAATTTAAAATATGATTAACATTACGACTCTCATTTATTTATGAATTTATGAATGTATGAAAACTTAATCACAGTGCTTTTGTTATGGACTGTTAGTTATACAGATACAACATTAAAATGTACCACAACATAGTCAAACCAACGTCTTATATACTTGACCTACATTTCACCAAATTAGCTGTCGCTATTACTATTATCGCTATATCAATAATTTACTTTAAGTATATGTTTATCAAGATTGTGTCGGTTAAAATATCTGGTTGAACTGATTTATAATGAATAATCAAACAACAATCGTGTGTGCTTAATTAAACTTAATTCTTGTTCATTATCTGTACATACAAGGAACATAACGTTTAACCCACGATAGCAGTCATTTTGAGTTAACTTTTATAAACTGTATGCACTTACTGGCGAATATCTATGTAGGTTAATTGTCAAAATAGCGTGTAAAGAACCTAAACTCGTGAACAGCTTTACGTTTTGCATAAAAGATGTGCAGCGAACACGAAATGGCCTCATCAATGTATGACCCTGAAGTGTAATCGTGAAGGACCTTAAGTCTACTTGACAAAATGGCGTCACGAATGTTTGACTCTTAAGTGTTATTGTGACGGACCTTAAGTCGACTTTACAAAACCATGCCTTTTGCAATTCAACATAATAACCTACACAGTTCTGCAAACAAAAACATAATGCTGTATAATTAAAATCATTTCAACCGTATTGCAAATATGCGTCGAACACGAAAATAGCCGCTAAAACATCTCCAAGTGTGACATAAACGTGACTGTACCATGCCTCCTGCACATTTTCAATGGGAATATAAGATATGGCACGAACGTGAACTTGGGGGATTAAAAAGTTAACCTTCAAGTGTGACTTTGACCTTGATCTGTAGCCAGCGTTACCAGCTCGTGTTTCTTCGAATGGTCTCAATGATCTTCATTAACTTTTAAGTCATGCAACAGGAATATCCTTAACCCTTTGCATGCTGGGAAATTTGTAGTCTGCTAAAATGTCGTCTGCTGAATTTTTAAAATTAGCATTTTATTCGATTTTTTTTTTCAAAGAATACTATCAGAATGGAAAACAGTTTGGATCCTGGCGTCCACGTTTTGTGGCGTCTCATCTGGATCCAAACTGTTCGCAAAGGCCTTCAAAATTCGGTCGCAGCACTGAAAGAGTTAAATGATTACATGAGACAGCTGAAGTAAACCCGCGTCGGACTAAGATGAAGAGTATGCTCCCTAATGAAGATTATGAGCGTATTGTCAATGATCACATTGCAGACAGGTTTGGCAATTGTACTTTTTTATGCCATGTCTACACGAATGCATTAAATGTTAAGTACAACAAAATGTTGGAAAAGTTTGTATGTATTATATAATAGCAAAATGTTTGGGTCACACGTATTAAAACAGTTTAGGAAGTATGATGTTTAATTCGTCCTTACGTTCGATGACTGTTGGGGCCTTTGTGACGTAAGGTCCCCACATAATGTAGGTTTTGCAAATGGGGTCCAAAACGAAGTTTTAACTCAACACGATAATTTCGTTTCACTTCTAAACTTTATATTTTTGTGAAATGTGTAATTCGCGACACATCATGCAAAGTCAACTTGGCAATTTGCCCGTTTTGTTTTTGGTCAAAGTCTTCGCCTGAGTAATTATGAAGTGGTATTCTGTTCAAGTGACTTTATCTTGATCTTACTAGTCCGCGTTTAATCGCAAAGACGACAACGAGGATGAATTAAACTTCGGCTGTATGCGAGTATTCGTAGTTAGGTAGCATGTAGATATACGGGGTGTAACCAGTCGAATATGCATTAAACTCACAGCATTTGCCTATATATGTTATTTCGTAAATTGGTTAAACCTGACATTCGTTTATCTTCCCTCACCATTCTGTCGTGTTCGTAAGGAACAATAAGACATTGTTCTAAATATTAGCTAAAGCCATATACAGCTATACAAATTCAGTGGTTTAAAATTCAATAGGTATGGCTGTTTCAATAGTCCAGTGGATCCACGGAAAGCTCAAAAACCAAGGTGCCCATTTTCGTGCATTTGAGTCCAGTTACGTCGGGAAGCAGGCAACGACAACGAGCGAGGCCTGGTATTGTTATGCGCATGGGGGTTAGAGGGTAAGGGTAAGGGTAAGGGGTCGGGTTAGGGTTAGGGTTGAGGCTTACCCTAACCCTAACCCCTAACTCTAACCCTAACATTAACCAAGTGTTATCTCCCCTATACCAGGCCTCGCTTGTTGTTGTTGTCCGCTTCCCAGTTACGTCCACTTTTCTTCAGTGAAGTAGACGATAGATGTATGCCGATAAGTCCATATTATAGTGTGTGAAGTAGAAGTTCACGCGTGCGGTTATTGTTTGTACTGTTTACGTCCAAAAATCGGGCGCTTCATTGGGTCATCCTAATAAATGCAAACACTAAAACGTTTCACTGAGACTTGAGCGTATAACAGCAACAGGTCTTTTTTCAGAAGACTACTGTCTATCATACATTTATCGTTAACGCTATCTAAATTTAGACGCAGCTATAAAATCTAGCCAAGCTGAAGCAGGGCGAGGCTACTGCCTCGCACAAACCCAAAGACTTTTTTATAAACGATACAAATGCAACAAAAATGTGGACAAAACATGTTTTACTGCATTTTCAAATATTATTCCATTCAAATATTCAGAATGTATACATATTCTATACAAATTAACTTTAAACTGGTCCCTGTCAAGAAATGTCCACATAAATTGCAAAGTGATGCAGACAACCCCACTTGTGTTAATAGAACACGTTTATTGCGAATTGCAGTTGAGTACTCTCCCTTTGATGTGTCTTCACAGGAATAAGGTCGCTCTATTGTTAATAGTATTATAGTGTACATGGCACGAGCATCTCTTGCGTGGCAGAATAGTGTGCAAATAAACAAATTTGACACTGATTTCACGGGAATTAAATAATTCTTTGAAAGTAAAGCGTGTGTGTTGCATTGTAAGCATTGGTTCAGAGATTCTGTTATTTGTTTTCTTATGTAACCGGAATTAGGTCACTGGAGGATATATTATTAACAACTCTATAATATCGTCATTTAAATGTAAATACAAGATAATACATTATATTAAAACACAAAGAAAGATGTTTATAAATAATTTTAATAAAACGAGCATTCTTCTGTTGTTGAATCAAATGGGACAACTTTAAAAGTGAATACAGAACAGTTGACAATCAAATTATTAAGAATGTGTATCCAAACCTATGTTGAGTGCAAGTGTATTGCAAGTTTACATTATAATCCCAATTCAATGAGAGTTTAGTATTCTCATGTTTTACAATATATTTGTAAGCTAAGAATTTGAAAATGCAATTGACTGGCATACAAAACAAAGTGTAATTGTCTCAATGGAAATCTGTGTATATGCTGAATTATCTGGGAGTAATTGTAGCCACACATAACTGTCATTTTGATTGATAATTTCTGGTTATATCAACATACATAGAGACTATGAAAACAGAACAATTGATTTGAAGCATTTTACAAACATTTAAATGTACAAATAGAGGTATTGCTTGTATTCAAATGTTTTCAATCCCATGCCCTTACAAATCCTAGCTGGAGCACTTTTAATGTATTGTTCTCGGGATTAATATACATCTTCAAATGCTTTTATGATCCTCATGCATAAAATGCATCTGGATAGTCCGATTGCGCAACTGCCGCAGGTTACGAAATCACAGCAGGGTCGGTGGAGCGTATTTGATGGGCGCAAACCACAGACCAGGCACATTTGTGAAGTGTGAGGCAGGTGCACTGAAATAGACGTATTAACATATATTGTCATATTATAGCCGATTTTACTTGATTGCAACTTTATTGTGTATACATATATGTAAAGACTCAAATTTGCTTTAAATCAGGTTTGTAAAGCCCCTTTTACACTTAATACAACTTATAGTTCGAAAAATATTTCATAAAATAAAGTTAACCCATAAAAATCAGTGTTCCATATAACAAGAGCCAAAATTTCAACGCTAGATGTGGTCTGGAAACAAAGATTTAACAAGATACAAAATGCTTTTTTTATTTTTAAATTACGATATATTTAACGATATATTCGTTGCTTTTGGGTGTTAATGGGTTTTAACATTTTCACGACAAAAATGTAATGGAAATTAGTTACTACCAGTGCTAGCCAATTTTTATTACAGTGTCATGATTTCAAAAATGCTAGAAGGAGAAACACCATACAATGCTACATGCTAGATTCGAAACCTCTGGGTCTTGTGGTTTCAGAGAAGACGATTTTAACGTTTTTACAATATCCATATTAGGGAAGCGAGAATCCCTTAGGACGGGGCTAATTTAAATACCATGGGAATGATTAGAGCTTACTTGATACATGACCAGGTTAAAAGATTATATTCGAAATTCTAAACTTCTGGACCTTGCAATTTCGTATTAGAATGATTGGTACCTTTTCACTATAAACATATCCGGAAAAGACGTTACCTCCTTTACTAAATATCTGGGACTAATGTTCACTATATACATATAAGGGAAACACGTAATCCAAGGTCGAAGCCAATTTGACCACAGTAGTATGATTTGAACACAAGAGAAACACCAAACAATGTTTAATTCCAATTAAAACACGTCCGGGCCTTGTGATTTCAAAGGAGTATTTGCTTTAACTATTTAATATACACACAAATGCACTTTAGTTAATAGTTACAGGGCTAGTTACTGATCCGATACATGATAAACGGTTCTGTGGAAAACCATAGTCTACTGACACCATATAGAATATATGGGGTCAAGAATGACTTAAATGTCTTCAATTTTCATTAGTTGAGCCCTTAGAAAAAAATGTTATAATTTAACAGAAATAACAACATTTTCAAAAAAAACTATGTATTTAAAGCATTATAAACCCATATAATATTCAGGCCACACATTCAAAACAGGCGGTTGAATGAATAGAAATAAAAATTAAAAATAAATAAATTGGGACGAACTTAATTTATTGTATCGAGATCAAAATCCTGTGACAAATTCGAAATACAAAAATCTAAGTTTTTTTAACTTAGAGGTAGGAGATTGATGACGGTGAACAACATTCAAACGTGTGTGGAACCAAACTCAAAATATTTTCCCGTAAAATAATTAATTATTATGCACACAATTTATAAAAAATGTAAATTTAAATAAACTTTATTTAAAAATGGTTCTTTAACTTATATACACTAATTCATTGAGTTACAAAGTTTTGCACTTATTTAGACACCCCATTTAATTCGACAAACTTTTACTCTAATTAAAAGTTACAGAGACTTAGTCAAAGATGGTTTAGTTTTTCAAAATAATTTAAAGTTCTTTGGGTGAATTTGGGAAACTTCCATTTGGGACAGCTAAAGATTATATAAAAAAAGTAATTGATTTGTCTTATGAATGCTAAAAGGTTAATGTTTATGTACAACTGTGCGTGTTGTGACTGATTCGGTGCTAAGTGTGAAAATCGTCATACTTTTTAAAACTGTCTAAGGCCCTATGAAAAGCACTGATTGTTCCAAGTCGGTGATCCCAGCTTTCATAGATTATGGAGGTTCATAATTCCTATATTTGTAATGCTCTAAAGCCTATGTCAATAGTACAAATAATTGACATCAGCCTCCTTTCACTGTCATCAATTCTTTGATTCCTTAAAATATGACATGATTTATTTACGGCTGGTATAAAAGGCCACAAAGATTTGATTAAGTGTTCTTTGTATTTTCCGGGTTGGTGGGTTTAGGGTCAAGGAACTATAACTATATTGTATTTCTTACTCTGAGAATGCTTTATGAAAATCTATCTAAGGTTAATTATTATCTAAGCTGAAGCTAAGAAAAAGCTTGTAGAAAATGTCTGATTAAATTGTCTTAACACAGAATCTATTTGAATGTATTATGTAATGTGTATTAAAACAAAAACACCAACAGTTATTATCCAAAGTTCCTTCACAATATACAATTTAAACGTGGAAGTGTATCACATATTCTGGTAATTTTGATTAAATTATGAAAAAATGTCTAAATTCTTTGATAAAATTGTGTACAAAACAAGTTCAGAATACCATCCAAGAGCAACATAATTACAACTCTCTTGGGCACAATGAAATAAAAAAAGTACAAATATAATCTTATTATTCAAACTACTAGTAGTCATCGTATTAAACATAATAACTACCAATTTGGTCAGCAAACTCCACTTGTGGAAGGTCTGGTACTCCATCGTGAAGTGAAGTGGTGAAGTGGTGAAGTCCTGGTCCAGTGTTTTCTTCTCCCAGAGGGATGTTGCTCCTGGCTCGGGACTCAGGTGTACAGCCTGGGTTGTGTACAATTTGATAAAAAAAATCATTTGATGTCCAACAATCATGGGTGATGCCACAAAAAATGCACTGTACCAATGCATTGTGTTGCATAAAAAACAACCCATCACTTGCAAGTCGGATTATGCTCATGCGACATTCTGCAGGAAATGTATTAAATGACAAAAGGCGATTTCTTTGAGACTGCATATTGTCTATCAGTTACATATATTTATAATCCTTATCAGTAACATATACTTATAATTATTATAATATAATATTAATTCATCATTGTAACGCTGCCATTTTGTTTTAGCGCAATGTTGTGTATTTTGGGTTTTACATATCCATATTCTCAAGGGAGACAACCCACGGTGCCTATACCACGTGACTTTTTAAGATCTGTGTTGGGAGAATAACGTGCGACCCAGATAACATTTTTAAGGATGTCTTTTTAAATATTTCACCATTTGTAATGGGATAAAGTGGGGAACCCGCTCATTCGTGAGAGTTTTCTATAGGTATCATGATTTTTTTAAACAAATAAGTATTTTTTCAGTAATGTGCAATCGCGCGTTTGTTATATGAAGTCCCCACACTGATCAGACATTTTTCTAACCGTTCAAACGCGCGATTGTACTTTACTGAAAAAATACTTATTTGTTTAAAAAAAAATCATGATACTTTTAGACAACTCTCACGAATGAGCGGGCTCCCCACTTTATTACATTAACAATGATGAAATATTTAAAAAGAAATCCTTAAAAATGTTAACTGGGTCGCGCTTTATTCTCCCAACACAGATCTTAAAAGGTCACGTGGTAAAGGCACCGTGCAACCGTGAGGAGTTAGCTGCGGTACAATCGGTACAAAACTAGCAAAACAAAATGGCGCAACTCAATAACATATTTTAATCTGTCAACCTTTTATTACTTGTTCTTATATATAAAACTATATAATTCTTTTGGAAATTGAAACTATAAGGAGGAACCAAATTTATCCAATACTCAAATCGGTTCATTGTAAAACAGTTTTTTGTCACTATGGCTACCCAAGTTATAGGTCAACTGGTAGTAAATATCCAATTAACCAAAACAGCATTTTATGCAATTTCATATACCTCATAATTCGATTCATTGTTTTATAGAACAAAGTGTATTATATCTTCATAGTTCCTACATAATTGTATGTTTCAATCATGATATCGTTTATATTCTGTATATGTTACGTTTATGTTCAATCAAATTTGTTTAAACAAAAACAACATTTAAAAGTATCCTTCTTAATGAATTAAACCTTTAAAAAAAAACGTATGACAAATACCTCCTCATGAGTAACATATTAATATAAAAACAAGTGTGTGAACGTTTTTTAAATCGATTTGTAAAATATCTTACGTTTTAAGTGCATTATTGGCCATTCCCTTTGTCCAAAATGCTTTAGTCCGAATGTTCATATTTCTTTTCCTCCTTCTCAAGATATTATTACTATACACAAACATCACTTTTAAATTTAAAATTGAAATAAAGTGAGTAACGCATACGTTTTAGTAACGCGGTAAACTGTTCACTATATCAGATCACTTATTTCACTCACAAGGTTATGTACGAGATTGGCAGTCTGATAAAATGTGAAACATACGTTTTGATTGGCTGATGTTAAAATGTAACAATGCGCTCCGCATGCGCTCCGCATGCGCTAAACTATGGTGCTCCGACAGGCCACATTTTGTTTTGCACTTATGGCACATCCTTAATCTGACTATCAGCATAAAACATTGAAAACTGTGTATCATTATGTAATACATAAGCTTTTAAAGTAATAATTAGCGATAATGCAAAACACAATTTAACATGGTTGGGTTTGTTTTCCACAATTACTTAAGAAAATTTCTGGCTTTTGTGTCAGTTTAATAACTTGATTAAAGGTTGATGAATAACAACTAGAGAAAAGTTCAAAAGAAGTGGTATCAGAAAATCAATGAAGAAGGATAAGTTTCGTTTGTACGGTGGAAAAAATCGTGTACAAAACGAAAACTGTTTAGAAATCCACACACTTGTGTGAAGATTTGTTTATACAACGCATAGACAAAAGTGTTGGATAAATAACAAATTGAGATTATAAAATAAATAATTTTTAGAACCGTTAACAAATAGTTTATTTATTTCACAAAGCATTCTTCGATTATATTAATTTGTTGCTTTAAATTTGGACAATAAAATCGTATCAACTCGCTTTAATATGAAATGCACATTATATTAACCGTTTTCTTAAATTCTAAATTTTAGACTATATAGAGGGTGTGAGACTGTTTCCATAATTAACGGATTATGCGCACCGCTCCAAGAAGTCTATAACTTGTTATTGATAGGGTTCATTTTTTCTATAACACTTCCAAGAATCATGTCCGGGAAAGTGAGTGTAGGCATATTGACATTATTTATATTCAATACATTTGTAACATGTTGAACAAATGTTTGGATGTGCTCACAATCCCAGAAAAGATGAGTTAAAGTTTCCTCATATTTGTTTACAAAATATGCATTTATTATCATCAACAATATTCATTTCATATAGCAGAGATTTAGTTTCTAAGCTTCTATGTATTATTCTAGTAAGTAACCATTGTATATACGTATCTCTGGATATTTTAAAAAAACAAAACTGTGCAGATACTTCCTGTATTTAGTTTCACTTGTAGGATTTTCAGTGTTTCAAATTAGAGTTTCATATACCAGTTTATTTTGCTTCTGGGTAAGAACAACCAAATTAAGATAACAAGAAATATAAGCTCAATTATTGGTTGTTGTTTTTACAGATACAAAACCTCAATTGATATTGCTTGTTTCACAATCTTGACATGTGCAAAAGCGAAGTCTTGAGAACACAATGCGAAATATGTGATATTAATGCCCCAATCTCGCGTCGTTGTTCCAAGCTCTCCAACCGTTTTTGTCGAATAGTGTTGTGCGATATTGGTGTCAAAATCTCCAATCGTGTTTTCACATTTTCGAGTTGTAGAAGAAAACGAGCGAGAACGAACGAAACACGGTGCTAGCGCACCAGATAAAGACGTCTAATCGCATCAATCTCGAAACGTAAGCTCTCAACCTCGTTTCGTGCTTAAGCCCCGCTTTATCCTGGTTTTGCGTTCTCTTTCTTGTAGTTCAGAGTTCGACAGTACAAAACAACAAGTGGCTATATCGGAACTCCGTATATTACAGAGACCGGAAAGTGCGCGATCCAGTTTCAAGCTGAGGGTTGTTTAAGAAATTCGAACAGGGATTGTGTTATCATGTGGTTATACAACATAAGAAACATGAATACCTCAATCAAGTCTACATGACATAAATACAGTAACAGAATAAATATATATTTATATTTATTTATTAAATTAATGTTTTTTATTATTCTGTGTTTTTTCAAGCTGTAAACCGATTAGTTTGTTGATTATACAAGTGTGTTGTTCAATTTTCTTTACCGTTTATTTAGAACTCAAGCAAAACGTAAATAGAAAACAAATGCAATTAGAATGGGCATTATGTGACATAAGAAATTCGGTCGTTCCTTGTGTTGATACTAAGATTTTTTCCTGTACAAGTTTATTCGTTTGCTTTTTCGTTTTTTTGTTATTATTCTTTATTAAGATAAGACTTTTCGATTAATTCACGCAGTACAAACCCATTAAAGAATCTCTAACAGTGAGTGTGTACAATCAACATGTACAATGGGTTATATCAACTGAACATGTTGTATAAACTGCGCAAATATGGTTTATCACTAAGCATGTTCGTCAGTTACAATGCAGACACAGCTCGATATGAAACCGGTTTATGTAAATCTCGTCATTTGGTTTAGTGTTACCAATCCTATTTTACAGCTCTGTTATCTGAAACAAGCCGGTTATATAATAAACCATTAACTCAGTATACATGCAGTTGAGACGTAGCGTGAAATAAACATTCATGGCGTTCGGGTATGATTGCGCAATGCAAAACCAAACTTTAATAATTTTCTTTATAAAGGTTTACAACGTTCATTGAGCCCAAGCTAAAACTAAACTTTTACTCAGACGTTTCAAATGATACGAAAGTTGTCACAAAGGACAAGTCTAACATGTTGTTGAAGCTTTTGTTTTTATAAATGTATAACAGATGAAATAAGTTTAATAACATGCCGCAACAACATTAACACTTCTTTGTATAAAACTACTAAACATTGAGTCTGACCTTCAACAAACTAAAATTAGATACAAGTAATACATACATTTATCGGAATACCGGACGTAATAATTAAAATGTACATAATTATTTTATTGTTTATGTGGCTTATGTTCCAACACTTCCATACAAAATTATATAATATTATATCAATATGGACAAATGGTAAAAACCTGCTTCAAAATAAATAACTTACTAGGTCGATAACACAGCAGGGATCGCCACAAAGGAACCCACGCGTTATTTCATAATTATATTTAGGCAGTTAAGGTGTAACAACGCATTGCAAATTGAAGACATTAAACGTGTTTCTTTTAAAGGTAAAGCCAGAATTGTACATCTCATCCCAATAGTACTAAAACGCAAAAAGCTGATCTCTCTGTGTAGATAAATACCATGCTTCACTCGAGTAGCTTTAAATATGTAAGACTAACAAAATGTGTGATGATGTTAAGCGTGTTTTATTTGGGTTTGGGGATACTTTGGGGAATGTTTAATGTTAAGTATACTACCACATGCCCTTGTTCTTCTACAAAAGGCAATGTCTTAATGCAGATGGCAAGAAATTAATAATTCCCTTTCCAGGTAACTAATGATACATATTAAAAGATATTACAAGATAAGCTGTTCAGTATGATATTGCCTGTAATTATTTTAACATACAGTGTAATCTTTTATTTCTGATGGAAATTTTATGTACAATACCGTTGTTGTAATACTCTTTATTCTATGACTAGTTTTATACATGTATTAACTGTATCGTTTTGCTTATTATGATGTATGTTAATGAACAATTCAATAATTATTTATTGTGTGTGTGTTTGTGTATATTGAGACGCTCTGGTTTATGTTTGCTATTGGATTTACATATATGTTTTATTTCCTTACTATTTTATTCTGTATTAACAGCCTTTATATTACTTGGTACTTCGTGTCATTTTTTATCGTGTACTCATTTTACTTACATCGCTTATGTCCAAGTTTATACAGTGTACACATATGTAGCATCATTTTAAACGCAAACGAATCGTAACCCTTAAATATCTAAACTTAATCAGTAAAATCGACATATGTTTCACTGACAATATGAGTTCATGTTAACCTACCATGTAAGTAATAAGAAACGATTTACTTCGCTGATACGGGACCATGTTGAAGTAATAAAACTGCAAAGAAGGAAGTTTTATGTTTTCTGTTTATATGCGACACATGTTTCAGTGGTTGATTTTCTGACACCAGCTTGAGTTATAAGTGTTTATCCTTCAGTCCTCAATTATGTTTATGTATAGTGTATGTCGTTACGCATATCACACTTGAACGAGTGTGGATAAATATGAAGCAACAGCTGTGACACGGGAATACAGTAGAGAAGGATCAAGAGTAAAATAGCAAATGATAAAATAGTTATCAGATCCTATATGTTTCGCTCGCTTCTATAGTTACATGTCTGACATTACCATTTTCAACCGTAATCCGAGAACGTATTTGATCAACAATGCATTAAGAGCTTTCTTAAAACTAGCCTATTCTTATGCGGAGAACCTACTTGACTTTTTGATAGGTTGCAGCATGCAATTGTGGACGAAAATATCCCACAAAGAAAAGAACTCAAGGTATAATAAATACTTAAACTGTTATAAAGTACTCCTAAAAGACCCATAATACGCGTATTATGATTAGGTTCCCGAAAAGCACTATGTTTGTTTTATATGTTGCTTTTTTTTAAAGGACACCTAAACAATGTTTGCAAACATCAATCAATTTCAACGGTAGGCTGCAGTTTATTTCTGTATTTTTCATCGTAATTTATGGATTATACAGAAATTACAAATAAATATTAATAGTATGCACACCAAGAACAAAGACTGTTAAATATAAATGACGGGATTTAAGCTTTAACGACATGGATAGGTTGCAGTCGCCTGTTTAAACTAAAGTTGAACAATTATACAAATATACATTTCGAATGTACGTACAATTTTGACATGTGTACCAATATATGTGTTAATTAAGCAGTAACAGTTATTGTATTTACATAATTATGTTGCTTAGTCGCATTAAAGCGCAGGAAGGGAACACTGTATTTAATCTAGTTTTTCAATTCGTTGTGTTTATAACTGGTTGTGTGTAAGTTTAATGTATATAATTATAGTGTAATTTGTTGGTTATGAAAACAGGCTTTATGAACGACCACAAATACTAAAATAAAGTAATTTACTTACGTTTTGTGTTTAAAAATAACGACTTCTGATAACATAATTTTGTTGAAGAATTCAAGAAAACGTTTCATATATTATATCAAACTGTGTTGTTTGTATTTTAGAGACCATCTGTTTAATCCATTTATGCCTAGCGTCTAGAAAAAAAGGCCTTGGCAAACAGCGTAGACCCAGATGAGACGCCGCATGATGCTGCAAAAGCGTTATGAAAAAAATAATTATTGGTATACTAGATGTGTAATAACTGATAAACACACGTTTAAACTTGTAGTTTCCGTTGTATAATTCACTAACGAACAAATAGTCAAAATACAGATCAAAACGTGTTTTCTTGTAGTCTTGTGCATGCAATCTCTATGTCTCAGTAATCGTGAAGCATATTGGAATGTATGGTTACAAGAGCATATACACAGTTTCCTGTTCATGGGCTTATTGATGATGTCATCAATTACATTGGTTGTTTTGGGCAAACATCATATCATTGGGTTCACACTTACAAATTGTCTTTTCTTGTGTCATAACCGGTACACGCGTATCTGTGCTTTGTGTAAGCATCCTCGTAGTTTCAGGATGACAACTGTTACTGAAAGTGTCAACATTTCGTTATATTTCTATGTTTACGCCTAATATTCATATAACAGTTTACATATATAACATCATTCATATTTTAATAAAATAAAAAACCGCTTTATCAGAAGATGGACTAATTAACGCGATGGTCCTATGCGTTATAAATGAGGAATTGTGTAAAAACTTGTAATAAATTGTCATCAAAGTGCACAAATTTGATCAAAGGCTAATAGTGATGAATATCTGCCTCAAATATTTGATTTGTTTAATGATATGAAAAACAAATAGTAGCCTTGTTTAAACCCCATTAAATGACCTTGAAATACGACAATGTTCAGTGTTCGTCCATGTAGTTTATCAGCTAACCTATGTAAAGCAAGTTCGTCTTGTGCTCCATGATTATCCATTACATATCTATTGGAAAGTGCTTCTCTGTTAAAGAAAGCACAGATTAACAAAAATTACGTCTCCTCGTGATGTATCGCTTTGATATGCAAGTGTGGAGAACATTAGAATTTCGATCTTAAGAGGGAGCAGTTTCAAAAGTAATTGATAATTGAACTTATTCCACAATTTCAAGTTAAGTGTTGTATCGAAATTAGTGCATTTTATGAATCTATGCATGTCTGTTGTTGTACATTAAACAACAAACAATGTGTTTATTATCAGTCATTGTTCATCTTTATTTTTACAGCAAATCATTATAAAAAATGCGACTGTAACCGTTTATGTTTCTGTTTGCGTCCATTGTAAAATATGCAATCATGTCAATTTGCTGACATGTTGTTAAGGTCATAATCGCATAAGCCGTTTTAGTCGGTAAACTTGTTCATGTTTCAAGTGACTCTTTCCCGGTTTCCCTACACTACATTGTGCATAACAATCACGCCGATCGTAGATTGAATTTCCTCTGTAATAACGGGAATCCGGAATCCTTTGCAAATGTGTGTTATAAACAAGGCATAATGATTTAGAAGAAGAATTCTATCAATATGTTGCCCATTTTAACTATGAATGTATATAAAATCAATGAAATAAACTAAAACTCTTTATTTTAATCGATTACGTGTGCAATTGATCAAGTCATGGAAAGTGGTGTTCCGTTCCTCATAACATGCTAATAATAGGTTTTTAAACATGTTAAATGTGAATACACTGCGCCAGCTCATAAAATGAGGAGCGGTAATTGCGTTATCAAAACCACAGATCAGTATGCCTAATCGACCGAATACATCGTTTAATGATATGCTGTAAACAGAATGCCTCGTAGTTTGAACAAGCAAGGGCTGTTCCAGACGTTTGCGGAATGCTTTTTTATAAACCGTTATGTTGAGTTCCACTTGCATGGAATCCCATTATCACGTAGTATATATCATACAATTGGTTTGCTTTGGGTTTTATTTTCGTCAACGTCTTAAACATTTAGTGGTTTCTATTGCAACCCCTATTTATCCACTATTTGTCGACTTGAAGCCCATTATTTTCAAAGCCAACGTTTACGGACAACCTACGAAGGTAACTAGCAAGCTAACTTTCCGATTGTCGTTTTTCACATAATACATTAGAAAGTAGTTCAATGGTCCATGTAAAATTATTGATGAACTGTAATACTATAGTTTTGTGTCAGTCATCATCAAACGTATCTGGAAACGAATGTTGATAACATTAATAGACACTGCATGTGTTCTTTATATAGTTACCTGTTTAAAACCTGTCCCCAAAGTCGTTTTAATTGTTTTACCATAGCTTGAATAAGACACTAGTTTAATATAATATAACTAGTGTATATAGATATATAAACATCTGATTCAAGGTACAGATGCGTGTTGGCAAGTTTTCAATTTCTGTATGCAGAGATACGTGTGATTTAGGTCGTTTAAGACCGGCATTGAACTGGTCTTTTCGAAATTATTATTATTTATAAATTAATCAGTGTAATGGTCATTCTAAGGCAGTAACCTCAGCTTTCAAAAACTTATCTCCATTGTTTTATTGTATGCCTTGTCCTGTTTTTTACAAGACAAGAGGATGGTGACAAGAATTGTTCTTCCTGATAATATGTTAGGAAACTGGGATGCACTGCGGTTTCAATCTCTCACGAAATCCGTTGATTAATACTCGAGAAATTCAATTAATCAGTGCCTTTAAGTGGCCATGGTCACAATAACACTTTTTCCTTTGTTAGTTTACGGGAGTAGTGCAAGATACATTAGACGCCCCGTTCAAGAGATAATTCTCGGCATGTTCGTTCATGGTGTGAAGCACTAAGTACACTGTCCCTCGGTTTAACGTCTTGTGCGAAAGACGAATTCGTAGTTAGGGGGTGATTGCATGGGATCGAACATGAGACCCTGGAGTTCTGGAAAAAATGTGTCAACACTAGACCATTGCTCTTGGATATCAGTATATCAGTCTCTACACTCGGCTTATACATACTTTGGGGGGAAATGAACTAGCGTAATATTCAGTATTTTACAGACTATTATACAGACTAAATAATTATTATACAGACTAAAAATGAAAACATCAGACAAGTAGCCTATAAGACCTTAATTAGACCCCATGTAGAATATGCGTCCTCTGTCTGGAGCCCACATACCAAACATAGTAGTGACAAAATAGAAAAAGTACAACGTAGAGCATTCCGCTGGGTGAAAAACAACTACTCGTCCTACCGCAGTGTTACCGGTATGCAGACTGAACTTGGCTAGAAAACTTTGAAGGACCGGCGTGACCTCTCCCGACTGACCATTTTTTACAAAATTGTGTATGGCTTGGTAGCCATTTCGCCGCCATCATATCTTGAGAGGCCTATGAGGATGACTCGTCATATGCACCCACTCTCATTCAGACAAGTCCATAATCAGCCAACTACTTTAAATATTCCTTCTTCCCTTACACCGTAGTTCTGTGGAACAGCCTACCTGCCTCAGTTGTACAGCAGGCAGACCTAGAGGGGTTTAAAAGTTGCCTTAGCCCCATTCTACTCCCCAGTCGTCCCTGAATGCACAAAACAGTGTTTTTAACAACTTTTAACCTATACATACGTTTCTTCTTGCTTAACACTATCACACTTTTATCTTCACCTCACTTTCATGATATGAAGTCTCATTTTCAATGCTTTTAAACCTTTTATTCTTGCATTGACACGCGCACCTGCAAATAATACCCGCAAGGGGAGTTCCGGCAGTTTTGAAAGATAGAGATAGTATTTATCATATGCACTGACGCACTCTATTTTGTTTTTGGTATCTATCATTTTGTACGATACAATCGATCTCAATTTATACGCATATATGGCCAAAGACAGTAAATTCGGTAGATAACAGAACCCGGTGGTATTCCTTTCAATAGTACGAATGAGTACGGTAATTAGAAAATTGCGTATGTACAGTGTATGCGATGTTCCGTAAGCGTTTTAGTGAGACCCGTAGAAATGGCTGCAGTCTATCTGGCATTATCCCCTCGTTTGGTCCGCGGACCAAACTATCTTTGATGCTTCTTTGGTAACTAGTTTTGATTTTTCTGTAGCGTAAGAATATAATATTTTCTCTGTCCTATTGTCGTTTGCGTATGAATACAGTATTGTAGTTATAGTCTGTTTCATCATTTTCTTCAGAAATGCAGTTTATTCCGTAAGACGGTAAGTGAACATATTTTGAGGAAAAAAGCTGTATTCTAATATAGGCCTAATCAGAATATTTTTATAGGTGCAGAACTCTTTTGTTCCGGACCAAATAAAGGGAGTATATATATAGCGAGCGCGATGCTTTTACATCCAACATTTATTCATCATGCAAGGAGAGGAACTTTCCGGAAAGAGGGTTTCCTTGGGGGTCATATTTTTAAAACTGGGGCTCGGTATTTTTGGGGGTTAGTGTGCTAAAGATTTTAAAATAAAATTATTAACATTTTCAAGTGTTGATTGTCTAGTGATTGGTTTGAGGTAGTCAGGTATAGATATGGCTACCTGGTTACGCAGGATGTTGTGAAACATAACTAGTCGGTGAAAGATTGGGGTTAAATACCCTTTGGTACAATATTTACTATGCACGCTTGCACTTAATCGCATAATGTTGTTTCCCTAAGCTTTTATTTAGTAAGTATAAAAGTTTATTACCCTGTTGCATATTCGAATTTGAGACACTTTTGTAGTTTTATTACAACCAAACTATCTGTAATACATTTCGGGTAGGTTTGTTCGGATGTTTCGTTGTTTTAAAATTAAATTTCATACTGTTCCTACAATTTTACACATAGTCAAAACTGAGAACAGCGGTCAGTTAAGGGCAATGACCAAAGTGACTGCTATTCTCGGATCACCACTTTTTAGATGGTTGGTATCCCGTATTCTCATTGTATCGTGACTTTAACCAGTTTACTTGGTAAAATTAATTAACTCTCAAAAATTGCATGACAGTTAATGTTTTTACATTTTTTAGAAGTTTTAATTTATTTGCTATAGACCAGTTGACGAGTGACGTCACGCGCACCTGTAAAGTTTAGACNAAACATCCATATTATATAGATTTATGGTTTCATATATAAAATGCTAGATTTTAAAGTGATTTCAATATACATTAAAAGACAGTTCAATTTGCACAATATGCAGGTTTTTTTCCCATATGTATGCTAATATTTAATAATAGTGTCATTCAATGTAAACGAAACAAAAATTCTTTCAGTGCAAGATAAAATTACCATAACATTTAAAGATTGTAATGAATTCCAGCCTTTTTAGGGCTTTGTTTTATAATTGATTCAATGCACCTCTTACACTTTCGATCGCTGATTAAAATTAACAATATCACATCCACACCACTTAAAATTTATATCAAATTATTATTTTGGATATATTATTTATTAAGGTCTTCCTATAAAAAAAGAATACAGTAAATGTATAGTTCTGTGTTGTGGAATTGTCAGTGTTGAGTCTTCCGACCACCTTTACTCTGATGCTAATAACTAATTAGTATTTTTATAAAGAGAAAATTATATTTATGAATCTACATTTATTGGTACAAAATTGCAATATTATTCAGGTGTTTTAATGTTTGTTTCGGATTTATTTATCAATGTATTGACTTAACAAAAGCCCTTTATATATGTTATACGTTGCTGTAACCAGTGCTTTTTGCCAACCAGTCAGTGCGCATGATGCGCGGAAAATCCCGAATGTAAACAATAACATTCAACTGGTCTATACTGTCAGGGATTTCAATAGATTTTTTAGAATGAAAAACTCACAGTGGTATAAATTAACTCAATGAGAAAGTCCCATTGAAAAAAAAATACATTTACCTAGGAAGTGACACTTGTGAATAACTGCAAGTAATTTATAGTGAACAAAAGTATTAATGGTGCTAATAACATGAACTATAAATAAGTTGATACCAGCATTAAGGGGAATTAAGGGGTTAGCAATAGTATTATTCATAAAAAGATTATGATATTACTTGTGTTCCTTTATATGAATCATTTTGTATGCAAATTATGTCATCTAAAAAAAATTGAATAATACGGACAAAAACACAATTCTTGTTCACCTATTTTTGCGCTTCAAAATTGACCCCAACATTTTTCAATTTTACTCCTCAAAATTTCAGGCCATGGGTCATTGACTCGTTGTTTTTAAAATCTATTGAAATCCCTGTACTGTTTATATAATGACAATTACGATGATTATTTTCATATTTCAGGTTTTCATTGGAAAGTAGGTCATGTTAAATCATGGGTGTTGCTATGATTTTTAAATTGTGTAAGACATAATTGTTTAGTTTGTTAAAGGTTTCTAAAAAATTGTTCATAAGCTGCTTATTTGTGAAAAAAAAATGAGCCAATATTAATAGAATAATAACCTTGTACATTTGTACATGATACACATTACTACAGGGAGCTAAGTCTTGACACATAAAACATGTGTGTTTTTTTAATATTTTCACTTCAAATATAAAGATGTATTCATCAAGAGGGCCGATACTACGGGTACACATTCTAGTATTGCTACGCTGTAACCCCACCATGTCGTTTGCACAGAGTGAAAACAAAGGCTTATTGCCGACAACTAAGCATAATAACATAAATAATTTTTATTGAATAATACAGAATAATGTCTTATAAATTGATTTAATTTCATAACTTTTTTTACACTAAATCTATGAATTTATCAACTATAGAATTGTTGTTTACTCATGCATCTCGTTCATTCAGTAAATCTGACAGTTTGTATTAAGTTCATTGGGATGTATTTTTAAATAAAGATTGTCATGTGTCATTGTATTCACGTCCAGTTAGGTCAGTTTTGACTGTATAAACGTAATTTACCTCCTGAACAAATGTGTCTGGATTCCTGTCAGGAACTCTGCATGCAGTCAGCCACTGAATATCCGAAAGACGAAAGACACTTCATCATACATTCGTCTGTAAAACAAACAGATGATGAAGTGTCTTTCTTCTTAAAGATCTGCAAATCAAATCAGACAGACTGTTTTCTTTACTTCCAGGTACTATCTAGTTTTTCAATACATTTTGTACACATAGGGTTGTGGGTTTGAATCCAATTGGAAGCATGAGTCCCTTGTTTGATTCACATTGTGATTGGGATTTTTCTAGTTTGTTTAATCATTTTATTTTTACATTAAAAGCTGATATGTTTACACTTTAACTTCAGCTTGTATAAATTATGAGTGAGGAAGTGGAGTCAGAACTTGAGGAGGCCAAACATGTGATTCCAACCTTGGATGGCTTCACTCTGGTCACATGTGTTCCGGCCCAGGTCAGGGCAGCCTACAAGTAAGATTGACATAGGTGCACTTCAGCGATTTTTGTTCTTAATTGGGAAAAGTTATGGTACCAGGCAGCCATTGGGGTAAATGTGCTAGAAAAACCCTGACATTGGGAAAATTCGAGTTGTGAAATCTTCATATTGGGAAATCGGTGTTTAAGATTTTTTGCTCCCAAATACTTTAAAATTGATAACTTAGTGTTGTCAAGTTGTCAATATACTATTTACTAAGGTTCAAGCAATAGAGCTGCATAGGGAAAATAACTTAATGTTGAATTATATTTATAGAAAAAAATAATATATATATATTTATTTATTTTGAAAACCTTCAACTGGGATTTTTTTTTGGCAGAAATTGGGAAATGTGTAGTTTTTTTAATTGGGAAAGTTCCGTTTTCCGGTACTTAATAAAGAAGGAAAAAATCGCTGAGGTGGTATACTATCTATGGTCAGGTAAAACTATTTTAAACACCTATTGACTTCAACACAAGGTTATTTTATGAGGACGGATTTAATATAGTTCTGTTATTCTTTTCTGCTGGTATATTGCATATTGCTTCAAATCTATTTCATATATTTTTAAGCTTAAAGCTGCATATAGCTAAAAAAAATATATAAAATGTGTACCTGTAACTTAAGGTATTAAATGAGGAAAATAGCTAATATATTATGAAAACAAAAACATCCTTTGTGAAGTGTTATTCTGTCATGCTTTTGCCGTTTTTGATAATTTCATACAAAGATATTTTGATCACTTTGATCAATAACAAGGTAAACAAAAACTTCTGAATTAAGAAAAAATCTTAATTCATGTATAGACATTTGATACCCTTACAGCTCCTGGGCAAGGTTGGATATTAATGAGAAAACTTAATGATATTTGTAGACTTATTGACCAAAAAGAACTCTCTGGGAAAATGGGGCTTAATGCACATGCTTTAAGTGTCACCTCGTGAGAGGAAGTCTCTTCTTAGCAAAAAATCAAGTTAAGGCTGAAAGTGTCATCCCTGATTAGCCTGTGAAAATGTATATCTGGTACAACATTTAACGCAGATTCATTAAGCTCATTTTTCCCAGGCTCAAATTATTGTGAACATTTCAGGAGAACAGACTACAAGCATGTGAATGTGATACTCCAGTTCCCTGACCGCTACCCCAAGGAGCCTGTGGTCATCCAACTGACCAGTAAAACCCTGTCTGAGACACTGCTGGCCAGACTTGTGAAGATGTGTGATGAAGACATGAGGGGTCGCTTGGGGCAAAGACAGGTTTGTATTGAGAATATGTGGGTGCTGTTAAAATTTGTAAAATGTTTGTTAAAGCATGTTAAACAATATAAATTATGAGCAGCACTCTCAGAAAACTCGGCTTAATGAATTTGCATAAAGTGTTGTCCTAGATTGACCTGTACAGTCTTCACAGGCAAATGTGGGATGTCACTTTCTGTCTTTACTCGATTTCCGCACTGAAGAGACTTCCTTTAAACAAAAAACTTAATGAAAACCTGAAAGTGTTGTCCCTGATAAGCCTGTGCGAACATTTTACGCACATGCATTAAGCCTTTGAGCGCTGGAACCGGATTTTGAAGGCCTTTGCAAACAGTTTGGATCCAGATGAGACGCCACAAAACGTGGCGTCTCATCAGGATCCAAACTGTTTGCTATTCTGATAGTGTTCTTTGAACAAAAATGAAGAAAATGCTAATTTTAGAAATTCAGCAGACGAAATTTGAGCAGACGACAAATTTCCCAGCATGCAAAGGGTTAAGTGTAATAAGTTGAATATCATGCACAACATTTCTTCTCTTACATTCTATTAGTTTAGATGAAAAAAGGGTGTTTTATGGAAAACATATGTAGTACCCAATAAACTATAGATTACTAGGTAATTGGTGATTACATATAAGTTAATTTAGCAAGACTTTCAATGTTTAAATTGATTAACTGTTCTTCACAATGTTTTATGCTCAACCATGTATAACGCGCACCCAATGTTTAAATGCCAAGCATGGCATCTATTATGGATATTTCAGATAGCACAATAAAAGCACACTGAATTTTTCGCAAAGTAGCACTCAGTATAGCATTGTAACAATTTATAACGCGCACCAACTTGATAAATTTAAATTTTGGGGGGGGGGTTAAAGCTGCGCGCAATAAATGGTAAACTGGGCCTGTAAAAAAATTATCACAATCATGCCTTTTTAATACTAAGTCTAAAAATTCTCTGTAGGTACTGCCAGTGATGAGGTTTGTGCGAGACTTCCTAGTGAACAACCCTCTGTGTGTGGCCGGTGATGAGATAGCAGCCATCAAGAAACACCTCATAGCCGATAAGGACAAGTTGAAACTCAAACACGAACTCTCCATGGTTTGTACTACATTCTTGGATTTCCTATCTGTCTGTGTTAGGGAGTACTTCATCTCTTTTTTTAGCTCGGCTGTTTGTGAAGAAAACCCAAGGTTTTGTCATAGCCCTCTTGTCCTTCGGCGTTGTCGTCTTCCGAAAACTTTAACATTGGTCATAACTTTTGCAATATTGAAGATAGCAACTTGATATTTGGCATGCATGAGTATCTCATGGAGCTGCACATTTTGAGTGGTGAAAGGTCAAGGTCATCCTTCAAGGTCACAGGTCAAAAAAGCTTTTTTTTTGGTTTTCCATGTGTATCTCATCGACCTGCACATTTTAGGTGGTGAAAAGTTAAGGGTAAAGGTTAAAAAAAATCCAAGCACCCACAGCCGAGCGTTGGCACTCGCTATGCGGTGCTCTTGTTGTCAGTATACTTTCATAATTGCAGTCATGGAAGCATTACAAATCTGATTGAATTCAAATTATGGCAGATTTAAATTTTACTTATTATATCAAGTAGTTATGTAGATGTACCAGTATATTTCGAAATGGGTTGTCAGAAAGTTCAAATATATCATATATAATTTAAAAGTAAGTAAACGCCTTTTTATTTCATTTGTTCTGTCTGTAAGTAAATTAATGAATAAAAAATGTAAATTATAAATAAACTTTATATTTTAGATATTCTTTACGTATTTAAAAAATAACTATAGTAGCAATATTAAAAACAAACAAGTTGGTGTTGTATTGCTTTTGACAGGTAAATATGATTCAGGTAAATCCTTACTATATGTTTGTTGCACACATCGTATACACCTTTGTATTATAATAATGTCATAAAATTAGAACAATTAGCAATAACATTGTGCTACATTGAAATACTAAGTTGAATATGCGGCTTTTCTTGTTCATATTTTACTTTATGAATTCAAGTTGTGTGTATCTTTATCTTCACAGGTGCGCATGAACATTGTACAAGACCTGTACTGGATGAATCTCCAACTCACCGTTCCAGATAACTACCCTATAGAGCAAGTCAGGTAGGATTCTGAAATAAAGATGTGAGCCTTGGACAACAGTTTCTGCTTTAACTGGATGTTGTCTAAGAAGAGACTTCCTTTAATCGAAAAATAAAATAAAAGCAGAAAGTGTCGTCCCTAATTAGCCTGTGCAGACTGCACAGGCTAATCTGGCACAACACTTTACGCACATGCATTAAGACCAGTTTTCCCAGAACAAGGCTCAAGATATCATAAATGTACTAGGACATCATGCACATTGCATGTGACTTATAATGGATGTTTGTTGTGTGAGGAGAAAGTTGTTTAGTGTATGGGTCAATGGTGACAG
>VMBQ01004216.1:0-72262 GCA_007657795.1 Dreissena rostriformis | reverse complement strand
ACCCTTTGCATGCTGGGAAATTTGTCGTCTGCAAAAATGTTGTCTGCTAAATTTCTAAAATTAGCATTTTCTTCGATTTTTTTTCAAAGAATACTATCAGAATAGCAAACAGTTTGGATCCTGATGAGACGCCACGTTCTGTGGCGTCTCATCTGGATCAAAACTGTTTGCAAAGGCCTTCAAAATCCAGTTCCAGCGCTCAAAGGGTTAAATAGAGTGACCGTGACATATACACGAGACACCACAAATACATTCCCAAGCTAGGTCTCCATGCAAGCTTGCTAAATCCTACATTTTACCCCGATTGGTCAATGCAAACTAAAAGTATAGACCGGAAAACATCTGTTTGCTTTTTTTGGTGTTTTCAGTAACAATGACCTTGACCTGACTGGTCGCACATGCAATTTCATGCTAGGTCTTATCATAGGCTTCTTAACCCTTTGAGCGCTGGAACCGGATTTTGAAGGCCTTTGCAAACAGTTTGGATCCAGATGAGACGCCACAGAACGTGGCGTCTCATCAGGATCCAAACTGTTTGCTATTCTGATAGTATTTTTTGAAAAAAAATTGAAGAAAATGCTAATTTTAGAAATTTAGCAGACAACATTTTAGCAGACGACAAATTTCCCAGCATGCAAAGGGTTAATTGCAGGTCACTGACCTCGCATGTTGACCCTCGATTGTTGACCCCCCCCTCCCAGATGACATGGATTTCATATAGTTTCAACGTAATATCTGCAGTAGTTACAGAGATATGAAGTTGTTGCACAACAACTTTAAGGTTACAGTATACTAAATACGTTTGGTGTTCAATGCTATGCTCTCTTAAAAAAAAATAAACAGCATTTTTTAGAAGACACAATCCTTTGTATTGGCACTGCCATGATAAAGTTTGACTTTTATTTTTCGTTAATTAAGTTATTGCTTTTACATTGAATTTGTTAAGGAAATCTTTTAGTATATTGTGACCTCTAACAGCAATGAATGGATGCGTATTATAGCTTTAACTATTCAATAAACAGTCAAGCTGAACTCTACTTTTGGAGACCTATATCCCACCACTCCCGTATGGCTGAGTAATGGGGCTATAATGAAAAAACGCTTGCGGAATATAAATGCGGGCATGTTAAGTATCATTAAACGCGACATTAATGTACGTATCAGCGTAAATACATGAATTAAGAATGCTAGTTCCCTTCAAGCTATTCTTTATTAATGTGTGACTAATCATGCATTAAATTCAGCAATGAAAAACCCATTAAATTTCATATATTTCATCCATTTTTGGCGCTGGATTTTAGCTTGGGCTTGGGAGTAATAAATTTAATTTAATAAGGACAGCTCAACTTTCAAACTACAGTGAATTTGCTTAGTTATTAATGTTGAGGGAGTGTGTATTTATAATTAATTTATGTCAGATTTAATAAAATCATATATTTGAATGTCAATAATTATTGAATACATAACAACAATTATTGATGCCTTCTGCATGACAAATATATCTTTTAAAACATCTATTTCTCTTTTAGGTCAATGAAAATGGGCAATGGGTGTTTCCCTGATAACTAACATAAACATGGACAATGGACCTTAATACATGTACAATTAAAAGACGATAGTTCCATTTAAATTGCTTTGTTGATTTCAAATGAGCCAGGAACACCAGTGCACTTTGAATTTTCATTTCCCTGGATGTTAATGTATACATTATAACAATGTTGGTGTGGTTTCACAAAATCTCTGAAATCAAAATTATGATATTAAATTATTTTTGTTCTCATAGTAAGCATTTACTTACAGTTTTAGTAAAATAATTAATGCACATGTGTTTTTTTACTATACCTGCTTTCCTTATTCCATGTTATTTTGTTTTCTTTGTCACAATTAACGTCTAAGATGTTGAATATAATCCTAATCCAGTCTAGAAATTCACTGAAAAACAAAGGCTCACAATAACGACATACACACTACAAGGCCACAGCCTATTGACCAGGGCAATTGGTCTAGTGATGTGTATTGGTCAGTGTAATGGTCAGTCGGTCCCTGTGACAGGCCACCGGTCAGTATTGGCCTGAGGGCCGGTGGATGGTCATTTCGGACGCGCTCTTTCTGATCTGATATGAAAATTACATCCATTGTGTCTGTCTTCACTAATGTGTCATACTGACCAAGGCACATTATCGCTGTGTGCATCTTAATGAGAAATAAAGGCCTGTATTAATAGCAAATAATCACCATGGTTAAAGCTGTCAACTAGGATATTGCTGAAAAATGACAGGGGTTTTCCTAGCCATTTGGAAAAAGGAATCTGGTCTAATTGGGATTTTTTGAAACGAAAGAATTGTATTTTATTTTTTTTTCTCAACAAAATGGACCAAATTGGGAATTGTTTTATCAACAAATATTGACACATCATGCCTTTTCCTGACCATTTTGGAAAATTTGCAATTTACGTGAAAAGTTATGATTATATACTCTGTTAGATGTTTATGAAATAAAATTGAGTTATATAAATCATAAGACTCTTCTTTTTTAAATAATAAAAAAAAAAATGGGATTTGTTTTTACAATTTCGGTTTGGGATCAGGTCCGTTTGATTTAGGATCGGGTCTGTTTTACGGTCTTTTTTAAATAGCAGAAATAACCTTGGCTGTCCTAGTGGTAGTGCCATATGAACCCTTACAAAACTTGGAGTATAATCAAATTGTTTATTCATGACCATTCAGAAACATTATTATTTTTTATAAGCAGATAAAAGTGAAACAATAACACTTTTAATCACACAGAAAAAAAAGACATGATCAAGGAACACAATAGGTTTTATATGAAGAAATAAGTCAAGACTTCAATAATAATGATTATATAGTAATATATACTAGTAGAGATTTTTTTGCCCAATCGGGAAAAGTACGGGTATCATATCAATTGCGAAAAATAAACGTGAAAAACTCTTAAATTGGGAAATTTGCAATGTGAAATCTTCACATTGGGAATTATGGGTTTTTTAATTGCTTGGTATTTATTGCATAAACCAGTTAAAATATTTATTTACATGCCTTTTGGCTTGAAATGTTCAGTTTCAGTGCTCATTTTAGTTATTCACTTGCAGGTAATGCACTTTTGGAATTAAATTGACGCATATTTTTCTCCCTTATGGGAATTTTCCTACCTGCAATTGGGAATTTTTGTAGATTTTCCTCAATTGGGAAAGTACTTTTTACGGGTACTTTATAAAGAACGAAAACAAATCTCTGACTTAAGTATGCCAACTTCAAGATACACATGAATTTGACGTGATAAATAATCATCCCTAGAAACATTGACCACACGATGTGCTGGTCAGAATAGTGTACTCATGTGGCCAATTTTTACTGGTCATAAAAACGTTGAATTACTGGCAACTGAACACATCTGGAAAGCTTGATGATCAATAATATAATAATTGTGTGAAATTAGTATCACATCAGCATGTGTTATTGAGGCACTGTTAACATTATGGCATACCACTTGGGTCAAAAGTCAACAAGATCTACTAGGTAAAAAGAGAAATGTACTTTGACGTATAATATGTACGCCGAAGTACATTTTTTTTGTACTTCTAGGTACAAAATTGTACTTCGAGGTACAGTTTTTACCGACCCTTGAGTGTTAGCCAATCAAAAGACGCCTTACATCTGTTGCTTTGATCCGCATGTTAAACATTCACTGCGGTATTGTAAAAAATGGCGGCCTCCATACGATCATTCGGTTCTGGAAAAAAAAAACTGTTTGCCAACAATTATAGTCCAATAGACTAATACCAGTCATAGAGAACATGAGGAATTATTCTTTATATATATTGTTCCTTTACTAATCAGTAATGAAGAGACGAGTTTTTTGATTGGCTGTTCAGAAAATGTGTACATCGAAGTACAAACATGTACGTCGAAGTACAACTTGTACTTCTGGGTACAAATATATACTTCAAAGTGTATTTCATCATGTACTTTGAAGAACAATTTTTGTACTTCGAAGTACGATATGTACTTCAAAGTACAAATTTATGTTAACCTAGAAGGCTACATAGACTTTTGACCCAAATATTACGCCACATGAACACAGTCCCCATCCAATCAAAAATGCGACAAAAACAGGTAAATAATTGTGTGAATAGAGTATCAGATCAGCGTGTGTTATTGAGGCACTGTGAACATGTGGATTTCAACCTGGTACCTAATTATATCATTGCGCTCTTTTGTCACAGTTATTATACTATTCACAGATCACAATACAATAATTATAATGCTCTGGTTTTTGACTGGGTAATTTAAAAATAATACTGAAAATAGTGTAATAATATCAGGCCACAACAAAAGATCAACACATCTGATAAGAATCTTGTTCCATTAAATATTAAATGTTGAAATTATTAAATAATTTCAGTCTCAATTCCGGTGAACACCTGTCTTCTTTTCAAGCTTTAGGGTATTGCAAATGATTAAACAAATAATAATTCTAGTTCAATTGATGTTAAATCATTAATTACTTACAGAATACATAAAACTATGTGGAAGAAATTATTTTATTTTATGCTTTCTCGTGGTTTATAGAGAAATATCAGTGAATTAAAACTGTTAATTCACTGTTTCAAACAGTGAAAATGAACTGAGAAAATTATAGATATTTCCATAATTCACCAGATCCAACATATATTCTCTATATCACACCGCTCTATTATTATGCAGGTACTGTTTATGCATCACATTAACTTATCATTTTGAAATCTATGACAACACAGTTTGATTTCACTCTGTGGACAAATCCCTTTAAGCCAGAAATGCAAAAATATTGCTAAGTAGTTATTTGGTTTTGATAAAATGTGGCGTGTTCTGAGAAAACTGGGCAAAATGCTTGTGCGTTAATTGTCATCCCGGATTAGCCTGTGCAGTCCGCACAGGCTAATCAGGGATGACAATTTCCGCTTTTATGGAATTTTTCGTTTAAATGATGTCTCTTCTTAGCGAAAATCCAGTTAAGGCGGAAAGTGTCGTCCCGGATTAGCCTGTGCGAACTGCACAGGCTTATCTGGGACGACACTTTACGCACAAGCATTTTGCCCAGTTTTCTCAGAACACGACACAAATTACAAAGGATAAGATCCTCACTCTGTGAAAATGGGGCTTGATGCATGTGCGTAAAGTGAATGTCCCAGATAAGCCTATGCAGTCTGCACAGGCTAATTAGGGATGACACCTCCACTTTTATGGAATGTTGCAATCCAATTATTCTCTTCTAGACGAAATTAAGTCTTGACGGAAAGTGTTTTCCATGATAAGCGTGTGCAGACTGCATATATCCACAGTCTCAGTTAGTCTCATAATTATGTATCTGTAGGAAATATTAAATATCCTTTAACAGCTTTTTGTCGTTCATTATGCTATTTATAACATAAAATTGATATCATATGTCATATTATGACTCATTGTAAATGCTTAAAGGTAACATGTGTTCTCCTATAAAACTGTATTATGCAAACATTAATAGTATGCCAGCATTTCACATTTACATTCATATATAACACAATTTGTGTCGTGTACTGAGAAAACTGGGCGCAATGCATGTGCGTTAAGTATCATCCCAGATTAGCCTGTGCAGTCCACACAGGCTAATCAGGGACGACACTTTCCGCTTTTATGACATTTTTCGTTTAACTGAAGTCTCTTCTTAGAAAAAATCCAATTTGGGCGGAGAGTGTCGTCCCTGATTAGCCTGTGTGGACTGCACAGGCTAGTCTGGGACGACACTTTATGCTCATGCATTATGCCCAATTTTCTCAGAACACGACACATTTCTGTTGAAATACATTTGCACATTTTCTAGTTCAACCGATTCCATCCTATTAAGTTATGACTACTATATTTATACAGCAAGGTGGTATAAACTAAGTTTAAAAGTAATGTCAGACAGTAAATTATATAAGATGTGTGCAAAGTATGAACATTATAATTAAATGTATTTCTTACAAACAAAATAGTTGTTCTGAGTGAAATAAACATAATGTCTTTCGTCTAAACTCTGGCCATTTTAACTCTTTCAGTGCTGGAACCGAATTTTGAAGGCCTTTGCAAACAGTTTGGATCCAGCTGAGACGCCACAGAACATGGCGTCTCATCTGGATTCAAACTGTTTGCTATTCTGATAGTATTTTTTTAGAAAAAAAAATCGAAGAAAATGCTAATTTTAGAAATTCAGCAGACAACATTTTTAGCAGACAACAAATTTCCCAGCATACCAAGGGTTAATATGCATTGAAATACATGTTCAGAAACATGTTCAGTAGACAGTGGCTCATTTAAACTCATCGATTTTGCTACCTCGGGGCATGAGCCATGTGACCAACATATACTGGCATTTAATGATGGGCAATGGTGTAATTAATGGTGAATAAACATAAATGCTGCAATAATTAATTGATCACACCTAATGATCGACCTGTGACCATGTGATTAAATAACATTTCTCACTGAATCATTACGCCTTATGATGTTCGAGGTCATTAATGTACCGGTAATTATAGCAATGTAAAATCTCAGAATTTCGTTTGTAATTGAATAAAAAAAATGTATGTGTGCGCATGACTTGCATTAATATAGATACCTCTTTAATTGTTTTAGAAATTTAAAGTTACTCACTAACAAATTTTCAAAATGACAATTTTCCACCTTTTTTCATCGATTTAAAAAATCAAGAACACGTCTCTACATCAGTGAGCGAAATAACATTAATGGCCTAGACTCATACTGAAAATATGTTATCGTTTATTTAAGTAATCATCATTAGAAATCAACAAAATTATAAAGCGTTAGAAATGCAAAATGATTGAATAATTTGGATATCTTTGGTTGTTTTGGTTGTATTTTGTGACAATACAAGTATCGCATAGTACACAAGGCTTTTGGTGTTGAATCAGCGTGGCCTTGCGGACTGCACAGGTTTATCAGGAACAAGTAACTTTACGCATATGCATTAAGCCCAGTTTTCATAGTGCGCAGCTCAAATGTTTAATACAAAATGACGTCAAAATATTGCAGCAGGAAATCTTGTATTCCCAAAATGGGTCCAACATATCTGTGTATCAAGTGGCTACGTCCACTACATGCAAGCTTCACAATGTCAAGTATCACCTGACTAAATAATAGCCTCTCCACATTATCTTTATTAGATGTTGAAGGGCTTTCTCAAGGGGCTATTAAGACCCAATCTGTAAGATAGAAGTACTTGAGGGAAGGTGAATACATTGTCAAACAAAATCCTGGATGTAAATGATGCATGAATTTTTTATGAGCCGTGCTGTTATAAAAATAGGCTTGATGCATGTGTGTTAACCCTTTGAGTGCTGGAACTGGATTTTGAAGGTTTTTGCAAACAGTTTGGATCCAGACTGTTTGCTATTCTGATAGTATTCTTTGAAAAAAAAATCGAAGAAAATGCTTATTTTAAAATTTAGCAGACGACATTTAAGCAGACGACAAATTTCCCAGCATGCAAAGGGTTAAGTGTCCCCCCAAACTAGCCTGTGAGGACAGCACTTTCCACCTAAACTGGATGTTTGCTAAGGCATATGACTGTCTTTGAACGAAAAATACAAAAAAAAGTTGAAAGTGTTGTCCCTGATTAGCTGTGCAAACTTTACAGGCTAATGTGGAACGACATGTCTTTAAGTACATGCTTTAAGCCCCATTTTGCCATATTGAGCCTCATATTTATTTTACAAATTATAACTTTTGCTTACTTAAAGTGTTGAAGTTTGGTTGTATCTGAAGTCCAAGATAATTTATACAGTCTGTTATTCTCTATTTTACCAATTAAATATAAGAAATGTTATAAGAATATTATATCATACATTTATTAAAAGCAATAATTTGGACTCACAAAGAATGTAGTTAATTATATAAATAAATTGGCACGTTTCAAATGACGGAGGTGTTTAAAAACCTAAATTGAAAAGTTACTTCAATGTGAGTGATTAATGACCCTGAATAAACATAAAATTAAGGACCAAATTCATGACCTTTGGATGCTATCACTAGACCACACATGCCTTTGATGTTAGTAACGTATTTCAAACGAGTAAAACACATATTTACCTAATTACCGATGAAAAGTGTAACAAACGCTTCATTATTTTTTAGAGCGTGATTGATGATTATTGATAATCAAACCTATATTTTCAACATTTTTCTTATTCAGGAGTCTTATTTCGCTTGTTTGAATATAATGTGTAAATTTTCTTTCTAATCTATGACAATTTTTGGAGGAATATTGTCCTTTTGCCAAACTGTAAACAAGTTCCCTTAACACAAACAATGAAACAGAAATGCATTTTTGCAATATCAAGTTCATGCAATGGGCATGCTCTTTGTAGAATTTTTTCTTGGTGAACAATCCTCTTACATGAAGGCAAACATTTATATGAGGATCGCCGAATAAAAAAACGAATTTACTCCATGTGCGTAAAGTGTCGTCCCTGATTTAGCTTGTGCAGTTTGCTTATTAGTGATGACACTGTCTGCTTTGATTGTATTTTTCGTTTAAAAGAAGTCTCTTCTATGCAGAAATCCAGGACCATGGCCACCAAATTGTCCAAAAGACCACAGAAGTCCAAAAGACAGCTGGTATGTTGGTCTTCATCATTCTGACCACTAACGGTCAAAACTGGGACATTTCATTGCCGGGACATTTGAACTACCGACAAAACGACATAAAAACAATACATCCCTTCACTTATTCCATATTCCTTACTCCATAATGCGCAATAACACCTGAACAACTTACTTTGAAAAAATAATAATTCGGTCGATATTTAGTGAGCATGTGTTTAAGAATTTCAAAAATAAAAGATTGGCCACTTGTATGAAGTAAATAGGCACATGACATCCTGAAGTGAAATGTGGGATATGCCTCTATTAAAAGACCAAACGATACAGGGACTGTATCCATTGATGAATATGTTTATCCTGTAACACCTTTTTGGAGCACATATGGCACTGTTCTTATTTGATTATAACAACAAATAAATTTAAATTTTGATTGAATGCAAGATGTAAAAACCATTTCCGGAAAATAGGATAACAAGTGGAAGTATATTTCTGTGAATAATCAACCAGTGGGCTGCATGGAATGACTCATTTGCTTTCTGACATGCAGAATCGTTGTTTTGACAGATGATACCGTGCATATCTTAGCCTCAAGTGTTATACAATATATCACACACATAATAATACCTTTAGGCTTGATTAGGCGATAAAACACAAATGCTGGATAGTTGGCTTTTTTTCAGAATTTTATTTTGCCATATTTTCACATTTTGTTTAGACTTATGGAGTGATTATAAACAAATCTGCCAACATTTTACCCGTAACTTAGTAGTGGATAGACATAGGACTGTGTATTTATGGTATATTATAATTGGTAAATATTAATTAATTGTGGGGTAGTGATTTGGTTAAGTGTTTTTTCCTTTAAAAATGGACTTGTTCACAGATTTTGGCATTATTTGAAGTTTGTCGTTAAATGCTTTAAATTGATAAACATAAACATCACAACTAAAGAGCTCCAGTTTAAAACAAGAATAGCATTAAAGAAATAAAAAAAGTAATCCACACCTGGGCTCAAACCACTGACCGACCCTTGGAGTAAAACTCTAGCGCTTAAACCATTCGGCCATCCGTGCTGCTATAGTGAGTAATGTATTTTATACTTTATATAGAGAATAATAGGTTAGTGTTGATTATAGATCAGGTTTATCATGCGAGGCTTAGAAAACAAAAAGCACGAGCATTGGCGAGTGCTTTTTCGTTTTCGTGCCGAGCATGATAAACCTGATCTATAATCAACACTTACCTTTTATTCTATTTATTCCACTTTTTATTCAGTAAACCTTTTTATGTAAACAAAATTAGTTTAACTGGATAATTATGATTAATTAATTATAATTAATTAATTCATTTATGACGTCATTTTGTCGAAAAAATGACGTCATTTTGTGCGGTGGTTAATAGCAGAAATTTAATCAACAGGGCTTTAATCAACCGAATTCGCTGTAAAAGTGGGATAAATAAGCAATCCTCATAATTGAACAAAATATAATGATATCAACAGAACTCTCCAAATTACTCTAACGCTTTAAAATTTTCAGATTTATAAATCGTCAAAAGATGCATATACTGGATATTTTAGAGCATGGTAAATATTCAGTATTAGTTTACTATTTCCTTCCAAAAATCCTTACTGGAAGGAAAATTTGCAAATTTAAAACAATTTTTTTCAATTTTGTCAATTTATCGAACTGTGAACAGGTCCATTTAAGTGCTTCTTTATGTCTCAGTTTCAAAAAGACCAGTCCTCTTTCTCATAGGGACTCATGATAAAGTGGTCTTTTGGTCTTCCAACACAAAAATGTAAGTGGTGAACACTAGTTTATGTCACTGAATACAGTCAAAACGTCCATGTTATTGGAGCAAACCTTCCTAATTAAGAGGCAATGTACCGGTAGTTATAACTTACAGCTTTCAAAAGTTAATGAAAGCCATGTCATTTTTATTTAATCTATACACAAGTTATTGCAAACAAATCGGCAGTAACCAAAGATCAATGAAAGCTGTTCCTCAATAACAAAACTTTTGTTATCCTTGGCATTGGGATAAAACAGTCACACCAACAGATCTGTATAACAATATTCAATATCACATTCAAAAGAAAAAAATGCAAGAACATAATTTTATACAAAAATATCCCGTTTAAAATAGGTCCCGGTTAGTAGGAAAACAATATTTGTAAAGAATAATTCAAAATTTACCTGCTTGCCATCTTTAGTAAAGTGAAGACATCATGTTTGCAGGTAAGCTCAAAATGGAACACACTTCACATAACAATTTGGGCTTAAAATGGCTAAGGGAGACAAGTGAGGAAAGCTGTTTAGAAACTACGATGCAGGCGTTACTTCCCTTTATAGTCATTGTCAGAGATAATCTCATTCAACCTTAAATCGCCAACTTAAATTCTTTATAAGAAGAAATATTTTGTATGTACCGGTATGTTCACATTAAAAAGAATATTTAAGTTGGAATATTAATAAGTTGTAACTAATGATAACACACCTAGTTAACTACAACAAATAACCAATATTTACAGACCAGAGAAAATATGTGTAAAGTTCAAACAAGTTGATGGGTAAATTGTGAACATACAACCCACCTTCGAATTGACCGCAAATGTAAGCTTCATATCATCCAAGCATATTTATGTTTATTTAAAGATATTTGCTTGCATTAACGGGATCAGTTTCCACATAAAGCATACGACTATTGTCTATATGAATTCTGCTATTGAGCTGGTATTTAAACGAAAGTAATGTTGTGGTTTGATGCATAATACGTATGTAATATTGAATAAAAACCTTGAAAATAATAGATAAGGCACATATAAGTCCAATCAATATGAAAATCGGTCAGCACATTTTATCTTTATGATATCTCGCACGGCTTTGAGAATGGTTCCGCTCCGTTAAAAAGCACGGAGGCCAGAGTGAGAGGCATTTTGCCTATGCAATTTAAATGACAAATAACCCATATTCTTTTGAACAAAAATGATTTCGCAAGCTCTTATTGACCAATTTACGTTGCAATTAAAACATTAAAGGGACCTTTTCACAGGTTTTGGCATGTTTTAAAGTTTGTCATTAAATGTTTTAAATTGATAAATCTAAACATCGGAACTTAAAAGTACCAGCATAAAGCAAAAATAAAATAAAAGAAAGAAAAAAATAGTAGTCCACACCTGGGCTTGACCCACTGACCCTTGGAGTAAAAGGCTAGGCTTGAGACCACTCGGCCATCCGTGCTGACATGACGCTGAATGTATTGTATTCCTAATATAAGCAATGCTCGCAATGTCACACAATATAACGTGAACAACAGAACTTTCAAAATTATACAATCGTTTCGCGTTGCAACGCTTTATAAGTTTCAGGTTTTTAAATAGTCAAAAGATGCATATAATGGACATTTTAGAGCATGGTACATGTACCTCAAGGTTTCCTAATGTTTTACTATAAGTGTATGTTGTATGCACCAAATGGGTAAAGTTGAAACATTAGGTTACTGTTGCTGTTGTATTAAATATTTACTGCACTCCTGGCCGTCTGATTATCGAAACAACCCAGTTAATGAAGATCTACAGTATGTTCGGAACATAAATATTGTATGTTACGTATTATTTCTGTACTTTATTTGTCTGAACTATGCTACTGGGATGCATTATTTACCATTTTGTTATCTTATATGGACATATGGTGCTGATCATTCATAAATCAAATAAAAATACTCAGATGCTTCATCGTCTGTGTTCAAGTCCCTATTGTAGTCTGTGAAGGTTATAGCCTTAACATTTTACATTATTCCCGCGAAATTGTCAACAAGTTTCTGAATTCGTGTACAGTAGTGGAGAAACGACGATTGAATGTAGAATAATTTTTTGTAATACACAAGTTTGTTAAAACAGTTAAAGCCACGAGCTGGTAAGCCGTGCGTTATAATCTGACAGATACAAAGGTAGACATAAATTCGCTCTGGGAAAACGGGGCTGAATGCGTATGTCTAAAGTGTCGCCCTTATTAGCCTGTGAGGTCCGCACAGGCTACTCAGGGACGACACTTTTCACTTTTATGGAAATTTTCGTTAAACGTGTCCTTTAATCGAAAATCCAGTGTAGGCGGAAAGTGTCGCGAACTACACAGGCTAATCTGGGACGAGACTTTAAGCACATTCATTAAGCCCCGTTTTCCCACAGCGAGGCTCATATTAAATTGCAGAAATATTAAAATTTAAGTCATCATCTATTAAATTAACGCGTTAGTTTACGTACCGTTATTAAACAATTAAGCTCATGCATGCAAACAATTTTGCTGTGTTTTTTAAGTTCTCACATTCAATCCTTATTAATGTTCACCCCTGTCCCTCCTATCTGTTAATCCTGCTACGGGCAATGGGAATGTCAAAGCGATGAAGAAATAATGCGTTTCATTGACTGGTGATGTTTATTAATTGCCTATTTACTCCATCCATTTGCATACACTATCCTTCATACAGATCGCCGAGATGAGCAATGCCCTCGATTTCCGATTGGAAGACGCAGTTTCCTAGCTGTAAAAGCAAGCTTCATTGACTGAATAAGTGTAATGGATAAAGCGCAGGGAGATCTTGTGAAGCTAGTTATGCTTCATTTTGTATTAATGCAACCATATTTCTTTGCAGAAATGTCCATCTATGTAACTGAATCCTTTTACCTTTTTTTGAAACATTTTCAACTTAAAATTATTGTTTATGTATTAAAATGAAAATGTTAACAATATCATAGTCAGTCCGCTGTAGGTGAACAGTCCGCTATTATGTACGTTAATGAAGCTCATTGTTTCAACAAGCTTATAAAGTTGTGGTCCAACTGATATCATGTACAAATTGTAAAGACATTGTAACATAGTTTTACCAAAATTAAATGAGATATCAAAAGAGCCAGTTTATAGTGTAACGTGTCGTCGCCCTTTGCCACGGGTCGTCGCCCTTTGCCACGGGTCTTAACGTGTCGTCGCCCTTTGCCACGGGTCTTAACGTGTCGTCGCCCTTTGCCACGGGTCTTAAATATGGCTTAGACAATAATACGAAGCACAATATAATAATATATAATTTTCCTTAAGCTACATTGCTTTATGATTGGCTATTAATGCAATGATTAGTTTGAAATAGTAAATTCAGAATAATCAAATGCTATAATCATATGACCTCGAGCACTCACTATGTATGGAGACCTATGCCTCGGGACTATGTATGAAGACCTATGTCTCTGACTATGTATGGAGACCTATGCCTCGAGACTATGTATGGAGACCTATGTCTCGGGACTTTGTATGGAGACCTATGTCTCGGACTATGTATGGAGACCTATGCCTCGGGACTATGTATGGAGACCTATGTCTCGGACAATGTATGGAGACCTATGCCTCGGACTAAGTATGGAGACCTATGTCTCGGGACTATGTATGGGGACCTATGCCTCGAGACTATGCATGGAGACCAATGTTTCGGACTATGTATGTAGGCCTATGGTTCGGAACACGTCGAAATGACTGTGTGTCTGTGTGACTCGATACCCTAGGTATGGAGCCTTCAAGTGTTTGTATGAAGGTATGTGACTTATATATCAACTATTAGCGACCCCGGCTGCTGAGGGGTAGGAATCCAACTTCAAGGCTCTCAGAACGTTTGAAGAGGATAGCCAGTCTCTATGTACCCAAAGTCCCTAATGTCTGTTAATAATATAATTTAATTACCTATTTGAGCGATGTTAACTCGACGAAGTCGGAAAGCAGAACTGACTGTTCATTAGTAGTAGTTTCAGAGTTTATTTACAGGTCCATGCACGCCCCTTCACGGAGTCATTGTGGCTGGACCTGCCCCTGTGACCTTTCAGGAGAAAAGGATTAATTTATAGCCAAAGTAGGTCAAATTTACCCCGGCAGCCCGGGTATTCGCCAAAGATATAATTTAGATCCAAATATACCAGTGCACGGTGGCCAATGAGACCTTAATGTGCACTGGTAAACAAAATAAAAAAAGACAATTTCAAGACAATCCTGTCTGTACGCCTCCGCCAAGGGAGTGCAAGCTCACCGCTCTGCCTTTATGGCCTCTCTCGCTGACACCGGCTGTCGTCTTCATCCCCGAGACGGTTTCCCCAGCACGTTGAGCGCACTGAGTACCGCCGCCCCGGGGTCCCTCTTTAAAGCCACCCCCTCGATGTTCATGGGTTTCTTCCCCGCGCTGAGCCCGGAACCCAGGTCCGTCCCGTATGTCCTCCACACTGGTGGTCTTGCTGTCCCGCCGTACCCGTCCCTCTACAGACGGGACCTCTGGCAGGTACGGGCCAGCGAACTCTCGACGATAAANTGGTTTTTGTGCTCTCCGCCCCAAGAGGTGTTAGTGGGGGTTCGAGCGGGATACAGAGGGCGCCCCGATTCCAGAGGCGCCCCTGGTCCTTTTAAGTGCCCGGTGTACAGCACCGATACACTGCACCCCCGTTTAAAGTCCCTCGCGGAAGACTAGTTAGTACGACTGTAGTCATAGAGGAAACGCGCGCTTTTATACTTTCTGCACATGCGGCGTTAATCGGACATTTCCATAGTGATACTGTTGAGATCTACGTTATAGTGGTTTGACTTAATTATATAGCATAATAATGCGGCTCTGGTCTTTATCAACGCAATAAACATTTATTAAACAAATGGATATAAAAACAACACACACAGATACTTTTCTATGTGTATATTTCAACAATGAATAAAACCGCGACAATGCTTACCGGAAATCTATGGACGCTATTAATATATGAACTAAAAGGAACAACGTACTAAAAGACAAATAAACAGAAGTAAAATAAAACGGTGTTAGGGTAAAAATCACCACAATAGTAAATGGTTTATTTAGGTCTTATATGTATTAAATGTATATACATTTAAATGCATTTTTGTCTGACAGATTTAACGTCTCAAAGTGTATAAAAAGTCATCATCAAATATATAATTAATCAGTTCGAATGGCGTTTACTGATTATTAAAAACGTAATAGAGATTTTAAATAATTGCATTCTGCATTACATCGCGGATATCACGGGCCCCCATTCAGACTATATTAATGTTCCCTCATGACCTGGTAATCACACATCAGGCAATGAAATGCCAACGAATAAAGAATGAATGTTATATATCGACTGGTCATGTTTATTAATTTTATTTCCAGTCCATTCATTTGCATATACAAGTGTACATATTTTCAGGGAATATTCTGCCTTATTTGAAGACGCTGCTGGTCTTCTTAAAGTAAGATTTCAGTAAATCCGAACTTCACAAAGGTTCATATTATTAAACGACTGATTGTAAAGCATGTTCTTTTATGCATCTCTGTTATTTTAGATTGTACACAGATGTCCATTTTAAAATGAATACGTCCTTTTCCGAAAATTGAAATCAAAACATGTGGCATGCTACTTCTAATAAACTGTGTCTTGGCTGAATGTACACACGCCAGAAAACAGGCTTTCAGTATTGAGTTTCGACAAAAGCCCAGTACCAAATTTAACGAATGGTTTCGAGTTTGTTATCCTAGGAAATGAGCTCACATGTTGCAGAAATGTATGGTGATTAGGAAATGGGTACTACTTTGGAAGGGATACGTGATGGTGTCATGGAGTGTATCCTCAGGCATGGTTAAACTGTATCATATCAAGAACATAATGCGCTAAATCCTGCACAAATTGTTATCGTCTTTTCTTTGTTGCCTACACTGAGTAATAAAAACATCGTTCTAGAAGCCAGTATCTTCATTTGGAAAAGATAAACTTTTATCTTTATATCACCGAAGGTATTTTGTCATTTTGTTAAATGAATGCCGATCTGATAATGAAAAAAAAATCCATCATGTTTTGCCTTCTTATTTTCTTGGTTGCTGTTTTTTAAATACCATGCAGTTGAAAATGTAGTTGTTTACCGGCGTTATTTGTAGTTGATGTTATTCTCACCCATTGTAAGTAACATACCCTCTTGTGGAGTTTATCGGCGTACATGAAGGTATTAAATTACAAAGTATTCATGTATACGTGTTGCCATATTGAAGAAAATATCCACCACAACGGGTTATGGAATTGCCTTTCAAGTCTCCAACCAGTTTCACCGGAGAGGACAATACGTTTACCATCCGTCCGTCAAGTCTATATGTCCGTTCGTCTGTCCGTCCTTTCGTCCATCCGCCCGAAAACTTTGTTCCCGCTATTTCTAAAAAAAAACTTCTGAAATAACTTGGATTAAACGTGATATACTTATAAGGGGCAATTGACCGTTACTCTAAGTAGAATAACAGAAAATAATGCATTTTTTCGTAAGGTACATAATATATAATAATGGAACTTGGTATACATATCAATATAGCAATATAACGGTAATATTCACAACCTTTTGTCATCAAAAGTCAATTGACTGGGAATTGTTAAAAACATATCTTAATTTTGCTGTCGCATAAGTTCGCATTATTCTCAAATGTTTTCGTTAAGAGATTTACATATTTTCATATTTATATAATAACTAATTGGTCGCTAGAGTAAATATTTATTGAATATGACCACAATAATCTTATATATATAGCGGTATTTACTTACAGACAATGTAAATAACAAACAACAGCATTACCAGATATAACTCGATGCAGTATGATCAATTTCACGAATCGCTATTTGCTCAGACCGTACTTTGCATACCATAATTCTCGACTTGATGCTGGGCTATTCAATCTCAGATGATTTGATACATAGCACAATGCCGAGTTATGCAATAACTGTACCAATCTCAGACTTTTACCGTATTGGAAACGCAATTCTCAGTCTCTGTCTAAGCCAAAAAATATTTCTTCGTCTTGGAAGCCCAATGTATTATTAAAGTACAACGATGCTGCATACAGTGGTCCCCGGCTGAATTATTGTTGGGAGAGTATCTGCTTCGTCTCCATAGCTTTCCTCACCAATGTCTGATCTTTTAAATAGTGCATGGCTAAGCAAGACATCAACATGGCTTATATTTGAATATTGTTTTTACCACAGAAAGCTAAAGTTTCTCGATCAGAAAAACTGTTGTTTAAATAATTGGTCATTGGTTATAAATAGAGACAATGTTTACCTGTTTAAGAGTTTAATATTCATGTTTTACATGTTTTATGGTCACAGTAAATCTTAAGAATGCAATGTCAAATAATATTGCTGTTGACAATGGGTTGAAACCGCAGCTGAGTTTTTTTCAATTAACATTATTTACATTACGTTTTGTTTTATTATTTTTCAACTGACCCTTAGTAATAGTAAGTATTAACCGTTTGAATAATCGCTTTTTCCCAAATAAGGGCTATTTAATAATACAGTACATTTTAATTGGTATCACGTGTGGTTGGATTGGATGCGCATATCTATTTTTTGGAGAATTGTAATTATAAACAAATATTGTCATTTATGTACGAACTTTAATAACTTGGGATTAACTAGAATTTCTGGTGGGGTTTCCTACGGGTATTCCTCCCCCTACACAACAAAATATCACATCAAAAAGGAATATATTAAAACAATGACTTCAGTTTGTATGATTGAAATGCGAATCGTTGCTTGTTTGAGCCAACACTATGCACAACAGATATCCCGGAATATTTCTTCTTTGATGATGTCAAGGTCATTGCATCGCCAATCTCGCTCATAATACAAAACATTTGTATCGATTTGCACTCGGGGTGGCAATTATCAGTCCCATTCAATTCAAGTTACCTATTTGTCTTGGACCCCCTGTGTCCTTCTTACAACACTCTTGTATTAAATTATAATTGGAAGAGTATCTTCTGATGTACGAGTTTCTCCATATGTGCCGCTCGGAAGAGTAGACCGAGTAGAGTATATTGTCATGTGAATTACAATGATTCATTTCCGTATCATCTTACAGAAACTGCTTAATTGTCTTCAGGTATGATATTCAAAATAATGTCATGAATATTTGCAGGCGGATATTAAGTGTTGTGAAGATGTAAGTATTCGCGAACGTAATCACATGTAAAAACAAGATGTGTTTGTGAAACACTATATCCACTTTTGAGGTATTTTGACCCATATATTTGACCTTTGACCTTGAAGGATGACCTTGAAGGATGACCTTGACCTTTCACCACTCAAAATGTGCAGCTCCATGAGATACACATGCATGCTAAATATTAAGTTGATATGTACAATATTTCAAAAGTTATGGCAAATGTTAAAGTTTGACGCAAACAAACAAACCAACAAACCGACAGACAGGGCAAAAACAATATGTCCCCCAGTATAGACTCGGGGACATAAAAAAAAATAACATATAGTTCATGTTACTTTCTACTGGCCTCCCAAGATTGAGGGTTCAATGGGCGACGAAATATGCAAAATATTTAATAAACCCATCATTATGCCGGAACAGTTTGTACCCTTTCGTAGAGAACAAATAACCATATACCGGTATATCGGTATATGAAGTTTCTGAGATATACAATTTAAATTAATGCATGATGATCAACCATTTTATATAATCTAAAATGACATTTTTCAATATGTGTCTTTTTGTTCAAATTAAGTATATATTTATATAAAATATAATTATTAAGTTTTGAATGGAAAACGAAGACCACTGCTAAGCGACATTTCCTGACCGCCTAATATTCAAATAAAGCTGACAAACTGGGTCCCCAAACTTACTTTTGGAACCTTCTACAAATCCGTCGAATTAATTGTACAGTAGTTAATTAAAAAAATAAAATAAACAGAACCATTTTATTTGCGTTTCAAAAAGAGACATATAGAAAAAATAGAAGTTCTACTGATTTGATAATACAAAATGAAAACTGTCTTATTCATTTCTTTTTGGCAAAAAATGTAAAAAATATACGAGAATTACCATTAATGTGTAATTTGGAAGCTTTGCCTAATGTAATAACCCGCTACACTTCGGTTTTTGATGTTGATTTCATTGAACACGTAGGAAATGCCTTTCTCCTATTCTATTGTTTAATTAGATAAAGCAACTAAAGTCCGTTTACTAACTTTCACATGGAACTGTTTTAGTAAATAAATGCCAATATTTCTTAATGATGATTTATCTCGATTGCTATGGCATTCTCTCTTTTTTTATCAGAGTATCAAATGTGTGTTGATGATGTTATCCATGGGCCATTAAATCCTTAACCCAACCGTCCTTTTATGCAATTTGTCAATTTATGCAGATTCTTCTCAAACCTGTATTGTCAGATTAACGCTGGTTGTATGGCCTATAAATCAGTACCAGGAGCCAACATGCCCAGTGTCTGACGAATTTCTGATGAATAAGCATCCACGGAAGAAATGTTTATTCGATTATCTAACGACTGTGTAGAACTTCGTTAACCCAGACATGCACTTTAGACAAACACCGAGGGACGCTCAAACATTGTAGAGTCGAATAAGCATTTTGATTTTAAAGAAATATAAAGTGACTTACCGTCCTCTTCCTACAAACAAATAAATCAATGACACTATTTTGTAAATCAGTTACAAATTACCTCACTTAAACACAGTCATCCTCTGTATCGATATGCCCCCCCCTCCAAAAAAAAACACAAAAAAACACACACACTCCTGATAAAGTTTCACACAATTTAAAAAACGCAATAAACAATAAAAGGGGTAGGGGCATTAATTAATACCCTCATAATATAAGAAGGGAGTTTTTCGCACGTCTCGATAGATATCGTCACTACCTGACATAATCTTGGTCATAGTCGATCAAACAACATGTACACAATTGAACCAAAACCGCTTTATTTTTGTATTTAAACTCATATTTAAACTCATATTTTAACTCATATTTAAACTCATATTTATGTTTTTGTCATTTTGACAATAACATGACTCCTAAATTAAGATTGATGGAACATGCGATATATTCCAAACAACAACTGAAATGCGTCTTAAAATAAGGTGGAATGAAACCAGTCAGTTATAAGTTTTTGTATTAAAATATGTATTTAAATTATGATGAGATTTTCTTAATGACGCCATCCAAATTGAAATAAATAAGCGACTGACATAGCCAATTAACTATGCATCGATGTTTAAACGGAATTACATCGTTTGGTAAAGGATCATTTCTGTTATTGTTATGAAACACACAATTGCATATGCCGCATGTTGATTGAGCATTGCCTTATATCTTAAATATTAGTGTGTATCTTATATGTGTTTTATAACTGTATTTAAGATAAAATTGAATGCAAACAATATAATATTTAAAACTTTTTTAGGATGGACAACGGCACCCACTTTACACGCTACATTCCTGACTGCATCTTGTCTCCAGATAGAAGCTAATGCATTGAACTTACGTAACAAACCTATAGCAACATATCATATTGATGACAGTAAAAACACTACATTTATTGATTTGATTAATAGATAAAAGAACGCTGCCGAACCAATTGAAAGAAGCTCGACCGGTTTACACATGCAACATGATAGGCGTATAGTGCATTTTTGTAATCATTAAAGGAGAGCTATAAGGTCAATCGGAGAAAAAATAAATATACATTGATCTTCAATAATTCTTGGAAACAAACATTACTAGCATAACACCGTACATTGTCATATAGTGTTTTAACAAATTAACTGAGTTCAGTACAGAGGTAAAATGTGTTTTGTCTACAGTGTTTTATATATAATGTTGTGCTACGGGCTTCAAGTAGATCGTAACGCAAATATTCCCAAACGACGCGAGGTTCTGGACCCAAATAAGTCCGAAGTACAAGCGGAAGTATGATCTAAGCTATATTATATATCGGCGTGCTGACTGGCAGTAGACATGCTGTTCCTTTCCACGAATAGTGCATCCCAAACTATTGGCGATCGACTATCAATCACGGGCGCCCACAATCATTTCAATTTGATCAAGTAACGTACTGTGTTATGATTTTAAAAGAGTTAATATTAAAAGTAACAGCTTACTATAATACTTAAAATAATAATTCATAAATTATAATAATTGTCGTCATATGTATTCATATAACGATATATACAAAACTCCACCACACCAAACAGTCCCGGATTACCCATTAGGCAGAGTAGGCAACTGCCTATGGGACCCTCGACTTTTATGGGGCCCCATGAGACCGTGACGAAATATTAGTTTTTACTTACTTAGCCTAATTTAATGACTTGACAAAGTAAAACTATTTTATATCACTGTTATGTTCCGATTTAAGGCTTACCTTTGTCTTCCCAAGTGGCAATCATTTATTATTTGAAAACTGGCTATGGGCATCCACGGTGCTAATCCGGAACTGACAACAATAACATGCATAGTGTGTTTAGTATACTTCAGTACAATCCAGCTAATAAGACCACTTAAGGGACGTCATTGAAGTGGTCTTAATAGCGGAATTGCCTTAATATTCATATTGACATCATCTATGAGCATGTGTTTTTATGTAAATAACACATGTTCAAGTTAAAAAGGAATAAAAGGATGGATCTCTGTATATATATAATCATATACCATTAAGGGACGTTTTATACTATCAAATAGTTTTTTGTGTGTATAGTAATCTAAGTTATTACATTCACATATACTAGAATATGTGTATTGTTGGATTTTACTAATTCCTGTAAACGAACTACATTTATTCTCATCTTATAATAACAGATTATTGATTGATTAACATGGATTCAGCACTAGTAAGAAATAATATTCTGCGAACAATTACTCTTTGTATCGCATTAGATCTTGTGAGAGCGCCTCCTGTCTGAAGAAACGATTAAAAAAAGGTGTTCCAACCATGATTGATTTATGTCCCATTATTATCGTATATTATATTATATTGAATTGCAACACTAAACGAACAGGGCGCAACATTGTATTTGCATACATACAGTTGTATTTTATTAATCTCTCAATATTCATGATGTATGGGCGGATACACAAGATATATTAAGATTTCGCCGACTCGATACAATAATTTCTATGAACGCAAGTCGGTTATGTGCTGCTCTCTTTGTGTTAATATTTTGTTAGATAATAAAGAACCCGTATACATAAACGGAAGATCAAATATAATTATTCAAAAATACTCTTCGATCATGTCAAGATACTGCTCAGTGGTAACCAATTCGTATTCCCATAATATATGTATGATTCCCAAATGAAATGTGAAACCGCTGTCAAGCTGCAAGATTACATAATTAAACTATCCATTACCATATATCTTGTTAAATGCATAAATGGTATAGCTTCAACAGGGATATAATTTATAGCATTATTTGGCGCTCGGGTGTTCTTCTTCAATATAATTAAATGATAGAAAATAGAGAGACCAGAAATTGAACCACTGAAAATAGCGACAATTTAAGCATTATAGTAATCCTGTGGTTATGCAATATAAAGAGGCAATGGAATTATCTTATTGCTTTTTATTGCAATATTTGTTCTTATAACCGTCTGATTACATGTATTGTCAAGTCAAGTGAACATTCTTTGACGGAAGACGGAAACCTTTGCCCTATCTACTAGATCGGTCCTTGTGTACACTTCTTATTTATTATGCGCGTGTCTATTTATAAAAGAGTTTGGCCGAAATTGCCACATTTGACCCTAACATAGTTTTCCTTCTATGGCGCAACACATGTTTTACCTTCTATTGTTTTTGTGAAATACATTTTCATAAAATGAGACCTGAGATATTACTCTCTGGCGCGACCATAAAATCTGAAAACACTGAACAGCAATTTAATCTGGTATCAAATCGAAGACCATCACGATTCAATTGTGCTAATAAGTACTCTCTCTGGATCTCCAGAATGGAAATAAACAATGGCTGGAAATAAACGCTTTAAGCAAAGATTGTCTAAGAATAACATCTCTGGTTAAGGATCCAATAAGTGTGGGTAATGTTTCGTACATGTATGTCGCTTGGCACGTGATAAATGTTACATAATTCCAAAGTTTTAATGTTAGACAAAGTCAAATTATGAGTGAATAACGACATTCTGACAATTTACATCTACTAAAGTCGTGTTTTGTTTTTAATATGCGTAACCGGTATTGCATAATTCAATAATGTGATACTGATTTTTACCATACTTTTTTATTTAAAAACAAGCATTATACCCCAAAAAAGATGTTTCATATATCACATACGTGTAAACAGAATAACAACTTACAAATTTGTTATGCTATTGCACCGGACTTTATTAATTAAACCTTGTTTCGCCAAGAAAGTTGCTCAAACACGTGATACCATCCCTTGAAGTTCAATCAGATACTTATCAAATTCCCTCTCTCTGGAAAATTATTGTCTTCGGACATCAGTCTGGATTTGGGGTCACGGTGCAGTGGAATACATTTTTTTTCCAGACATTCAATATACAATGTACCAGTTTGAAATATTTACATAATTAATATGGCAACTGTAAACAATAATCTACAACATAATGTGCAGTAAACAGTAATAGAAACACACATCAGTTTCATAATCTTTCGTTACAAAATGCCACTTTTTATGCTTATAACCCATTCTTTTTTATAAATTAATTCGTCCTCATGAGTAAATCGATCACATTTTCAATATATTACTATAATACATAGTGTTATGAATTCATTTCTTTAACTTGCCTTCCTATAGAAATGTACCCATACACTATTTTGCACTCGATGGTAGGCATGTACCAATCGAATCGGCCGTCCATCCGTCCTTCATTCTATACCACTTCGTGTGCGGAATACAACTCGGACAGGATTGAAGGGGATACAATTAATCTTCATGCAATCATTTAGGGCATGAAGATAACGTGCAGAGTACAAGAACCATAACTATCACTTCAGGATTTACAGAGTTATTGAGCGGATCATCAATCCACAAGTATTGAGGCTATTTCAATAAAACTTCTTAAATTGATACAGGCCATTAAAACTAAGTGCAAAGTACGAGAAACACACTCCCTTGTCAATATGTTTTGAGTTATACCCCTTTTTGTTTTTGTATAGTCGTTAATCCGTCCCGCTTTTTTGCGGTGTATTATTAGGGAAGAATTCAAGAGATTGAGATAAAACGTAATGTAATGACAGAAGGCAAATAAAGAGTTCAAGGACCCTAACATTACTTCAGGATTCACATATTTATTTTCCTTTAACCATTTTTCTAAGTTGTAATGGGATTCAAATTATTACCATTAACTAACGTTTTGTATGCGTTTCTTGTGTTATTCCCCTTGATTGATATTCTTATGCACTGTTTAATTCCATTTAGAATTGAAAAATATTCAGATTAGAATTCAAAGAGCTACTAAGAACATTGTGTGTTAGCGCTGAGTGCAAGATTTATAGCTCTCTTCAGTGTTTGTGGAATTACTCCTCTCGTTATTGTTCTTGTGGAAGGCCCAATGTCCATACTGTAGTTATTAAGTGTAGATCATAAATCACAAAGTTTCAAAAGGATCCAAATCAAACTTCATGTAGAAGATAGATGACATTAACAAGAAGTGCAAGCATCATTCCTTTAACATTCATGAAGTAATTCCCTTTGTGCAATTTGCAAAGCATATCTTTTATGGTAAAATCGAACATTCAAATGCATTCAAATTATATGATACAAATTCAAAATAGAGAACAATGAGGTTGTTTATCCATTAATGAATAAAACTTGTCTGTGTTCGATAACTGTGAAGGTCAAGATTACACCTTGGGGCCAAAACACAACGTCAAGGGCGTTCGGCAGTAACAGTGACAGCACTTGCTTTTAATATTGTTTGTTTCTTATAAGTCATTCTGCTTATTAGTCTAATGAAACAGAAATAATTTGATATATGTTCCGTCCATTAATATTTTGACGTCACGATATATACCCATTATGCGCTCGGTGGAAATGTTCCACTGGGAACTGTATGAACCGCGGGGTAGTTAACTTGTAGACAAACAAACATGCATACTCTAAAATAACCAACCGTATATTCTCTTCTCGTATACTGATATTGCATTCTGGAACGATATAATGTCCTCAGTGTATATTCCATGTATAATAAATGGATTTTACTTACTACCCATGTATATAAATTAAATCGCAATGTTAACATATTGGATTGCTAAACATATTGCATATTTTAATATGTAGATGCTTCATAAAGTTCTCATATTAATAGTAGTTAACAACGACTTCAACGGCTTTACATAGGTCAATAACATGGACAATGACACAAAACAACTTATTGGACTTCAAGTCATATTCTTTGAACAAATCGGTATTAGTTCCCGTTTATTCCACTCTACAAATACCGTTCTGCATTTCCATTAGAGACGCATTCAATGACGTTCCGTAAATACGGCCATTGGGAATATTAACTTTTTATGCGCTTTTCATATTTTTAACGACAAAGCAGTTAATACCGTTTGTAAAAATAAAGGGTTTCATAAAATAATGCATGCGCCTCAATCAATATGCATTTAGTTCGGCGAATGCTAGATCGTTATCGCGATGGGAACGCGCAAGTGAATTGGTGAAACAATTTTAGCATTTGTAAACACATATTTATAGTTTCTGCTCACCCTGTTGATATCATAACTACATATCGAATATTGACCTAGTTATGATACAAAATTAAAATAAACTACATGATTGCTTTATAATGCCTCAAGGTACTTAACGACAGTCTAGTATTGTGAGAAGGTACCAAGTGTTCTGAAAATGGTTTATGATAAACCAGTGAAGATATGATCATTCAAAATAATTCATAACTGGTATCAGTTGAAGATTGAGAGTTGCACAAACATAAAAACATAGAAAAGAGGCAAAAGAGTCTACGTGTCGTTCCGCCAATAGAGCCAGGTCCACGTTAGGTTTACATTATAAGGAGGACATGCACCCCCATGCTCTGTTGGTGGCCATGATTTGTTAAACACATAACGAATATGAAGATGGCATTACTTCGAAATGAATGCAGTTCTTCAAAGCTTTAATTTACAATACAGATGATCCGCAATTTAAAACAAAACAACCCCGGACATTTATTTAATGAGCATTTTAATATATCATGCCAGTATCTCTTAGACAAATAAACAATTTTAATAAATGCATTAGGATTGACCATAGTATCTTAACCGATTCCAATGTGCGTTTTTTTGACATATTATTATTTTGAGATTGTTATCAAAAGGAGACTACTTAACACGCGATATTTCCTGACTCCATCATATTTAAATAATGCAAAATATTGGTGCTCCAAACTACTATTTTAAAAATGCCACACTCCATCATAATTATTAGATTGCAATCGACTTACGCAGATCAATTTATTCCATGAAAAAAAGAAGCATGTGTGTGTGCATGTGTTTGTGTCTCTGTGCTTGCGTGCGTGCTTGCGTGTGTAAGGTGTAATGTATTATTATGTCTTGCTATAACATAAAAATATGTCAACAATTTGATGAACTATATTTAGTTATAGTATGTAGAAAACAGTTGGAAAACACAGACAACAATTGAATCTGGTATCAAATCAAAGACTACAAAGTTTCAATAGTACTAATAATTTATCTCCAACTGTGAGTTGTTGTAAATGAATGCNATAGCACAATTAATTTAATGTATACATTATACACGGTCGTTATTCACGGTTGCCACCTCTTTGTTAAGATGCATTAATAAATGAGCCAATATTACTTCCGAGTTTTTTTTTTTTTTTAAATACACGGATAATTCTACAGGGTGAGTAGGTTTTATATGTTTTTTTTCAACATATTTCATATAAGTTTAAAACTCGGGCAATGTAGTGAGATTCCGCGAAGATTAATACATCTACAAATGTACCGAAACATACAATCACAACCCATTTGGAAACGTGAGTGCCTATATAGGTTGTGACATGGTGGAGTGTTTTTTTTTAAAGCAAATCGATGTGTTTTGCCTGTGTGACGATATACTTTCCATCCAATTAAATCGCTTACGACATCAAACGATGCCTTTCCATTTTTACAAATTGCTGCATTCACAAACACTTATTGCCGATATAAAAGATAATTTTACATTCTTCCAAAAAAGGTGGAGCCAATGCCAAGGAGGTGGCGCTAAGAACATGAGGTTGCGCCAATGCACGCTATATGATTGAACAGTTTACAGAAATAGTAATGTTAGGATGTTCAATATATCAAACATATCAGACTTTATATAGTGTATTAATGGGCAACATGCAATACTACCGAACAATTGGCGGCAATGTAGAATGTCCGTATAATGTAACTTAATGCCTTAATTGGTTTACATTGCCAATTAATTTGCATAGTAAAGCAATGGACATTATTCTAGGTTGTGTTCTGTTTTGTAATAAGTTAAGAAATTCAATATATGAACATGATTGATAAATTATCTGAAATAAAAGTTTGGATTGATAGATGCATATTCTTTGAATACATATGTTTCCCATATCATTTATGTGCTTATTTCCAACAAATAGCATCGAAATCAATGCTTCGTCGCGCCTTTATATAATTAAGAAAGTATTTGCTTAGCCTACAGATTTTATGTATAATTAATCGTGGGACTTTCTCCCCATATAGTGTAGGGTGTATATTGATATGCAGCAACTACATTTACACTCCGCGTACTTATTAGTATGCGCTATATGTCTAACATATCGCATATATTTGTGGAAGCTACTTTTGACGCATGGATCTCAACGAAAATATAAATGTGTCTTTATATGTTGAAATGTTTAGAAGTTTAGAAAACACTAAAGAAACAAAAGGAACACTGAAATCGATGGTTCATCAAGATAATAATCGTAAATAAAGTTTTGTGTGATGTATATATGTGAACAGTTCGCAGATTTGTTAAACAACGATCGTGCTGTTGTATTTTTAAAATTCGACTCGTGTATACCTAAAACACTCTTTTGAACATATGCTTGTCACATTTCGAGCTTATTTGTGAAGAATAAAAATGTCGTTGGTCATGGAACCGTGTTTGTTCAATGTCGCATGTCGTATCGTTTGTCGCTTTGAATAGCGTGTGCCGCGTTTTTAGGGCGACGCACGATAGTAAATGCTCCACAGTATACGTCACACGACGTTTAAAACTACGCTGTATATTTTAGCGTTTACATATCATATTATTGTTAGAGTTCGACTAAAATCTGTGGAGCACCACACACGATAGTCAACGCGCATGAAAGCGAACAAAGACGCATCTTAAAACAATACGTTATTTACTATCAACATCATTAAATGGTAAATTAATAACATGAGAGTATACCCTCACATTTTTTATACTAGAATAAGCGCACCATGCTAACTCTATTCTAAACGGGAATTATTTCCCAAGAGATATTTAGTAAGAAACATAACCAACTTTGTTTTAGATGCGACACAAATATCCGAAACATAATTTACCAACAACGTGCAATGCCAACCACAATAAACTAAACATCTTCCCATAGTCCTGAGTCCTGACAGTGATGCATCTGTCTTGTCGGCATATTTTATTTTCCAACTTTTTTTTTATATAAATTGGACATAACAACACAATTACAAAATTTTAAGTATTGTCAACTTTAATGTCCATTCGATGTTTTTTTTCCGTTTGTTACATTTAATACAATGAAGCATGTTCTTGTTTATTCAGATAAACATTCAGTGCATTGTTTTTTACACACATTTTTAACACCATCACGTTTCATGGATTGTATAATGGCGGTTTTTTAAACAATAGTTTGTGTTGACAGAAATTGATTATTTAAAAAGTCACGGTTCATTTTTCTTGAATATTTTTTACAGTTATTGACGTGACAATCCGTACATAAAAAATCAATAAATAAAAAAATCCGTATATTAAAAAACAAAAACAAAAAAAAAGTCTGAAACGATCATACATCCCTCAAACGCTTGTGCGCGGTAGGTTGTTAACCCTTTGCATGCTGGGAAATTTGTCGTCTGCTAAAATGTCGTCTGCTAAATTTCTAAAATTAGCATTTTCNTATTTAAGAGTTTAGATAAAGGTCGTTTCCGCCTCTTCACGAGTTCAATGGTATCGACCTGCCCCTGTGACCTTTCAGGAGGAAGTATTTAATTTTGAGCCAAATTAGGTCAAATTTACCCCGACTGCCCGGGTATTCGCCAAAGAGATAACTTAAATCCAAATAGACCAGCGCACGATGGCCAATGAGACCGTAATGTGCGTTGGTATACAATTACATGACAATTCATGCCTGGTTGTCCTTAAAAGGACATTAGCTGGATTAGCAGAGCCGCCCGCAGAAGTTCCCCTATCCGACAAGTCTACAAGAAAATCTTCTTCGGGTGACTCTCGCCCCGGTCGCGACGCGCACGCTCCAGCAGCTGACCGGGCTTTCACTCAATACGTGTGTTGTTGTAGTTTATTTACAGGTCTTTTCCGCGTCTTCCCGACTACATTAGGTATCGACCTGTAAATTCACTCAATACAACAGAGCAGACGTGTTTTATTGTCCCTGTTAAACAAAGGGATAAGCGCTAATTTACTCCCCAGTGGAGATAAGCCCCTAAGCCATGTTTTCTTATCGCCTGGTACACACATCCCCGATCCCTTGTGATTCTGAATGCTTCATCTATCGATGGTTGATTTAACAGGTCTTTTGATTGGCCAAGGAAAGAGAAGCAGCGAATTGAAGCAAACTGATGCAGGAGGTCGTAGGTCTGGAAATTGCGGACGTTAATAATTTGTGTGAGAAACAAATAATGTTGGAAGCAATTAGAGAGGTGATATGGATTATCGTCTTTGTCTAAGTCCAAGGCCCATAACTTCGTCAAAAATAAATGGACCGGAACAAAACTGATACTTCATTTGTAAGTCATTTAGGTAGACTCTCACACCAAATAGCAAGTCAGTATGTCAATATCTAAAAGCTATTTGAAAAAAAGTCAGGAAAATTAAGTGCCGGACGGACAGACGGACAGACCGACTGCTATATGCCATCCTACCGGGAGCATAAAAATCAGCCCTATATTTGAAAGAGTTGCGTAAAAAACCTCCGGAAAAACGGTTATCATATCTTGATTGGTCTTGTCGGCTCGGTTACTACTTAAATGTACTCCAGGTAATCTTTAAGTATACTTTAATGTACCTCAAGACCAGTCGAGGGTTATTATAGAGAATTATTTTATGTCCAAGGCCCATAACTTCGCCAAAAATTATTGGATCGGAACGAATTTCACACTTCATCTGTAGGTCATCTAGGTACCTCACATACCAAAAATCTGCTCAATATCTGAAAGCGTTGTGTAAAAACTAAAAAAACCTCCAGAAAACGGTTATTATAGAGAAAGTCCAATCAAATGTCGGAGTTGAGACGATTTTGAAGGTTTATCTGTGTTGATGATGGTGGAAGTGAAAATGTGTAGTAGATGATAATCATTTTATTAGGAATTTATTTTAAAACTTTAGAAGAGGTTTGAATTAAAAAAGAGAAAATACTAGTATGGTTATACGTCAGTCACAATTTATTAAACATTGCTTAATTAAGTTTGTTGATTTTCAAAGTTTACTTTCCTTCTTCATCAAACATCGTACAGTTCTGTAATCTAAAGCTTTAAACATTGGTGTGAATTTCACACCAATCTTTAAAGATTTAGGCTTCAGAAAGGTGATGATTTTCTTGTAAATCGAAAGGGGGACCCCTCCCTCACCCTCCCCGCTTGGGCCCACAGTCAAAATATCCTGCGTACAGCCCTGATTTATTTCGAGCTAGCGTAATCACTGTTTTAACAGCCTTTACTGTTCAATTTCAGACGCTAATTATAGGCAAAAGATCTGGATTCTGTGTAACTTCCATATAAAAACCAATTCTATATATCTCGTTTTCCAGACTTCCTCCTTTATCGTTTAGAATGACATTAAAATAACACTTTGGTATGCTTTGATGACCTTAATATCAGAACACTGTGTGTTACAACAAAATAACATCATTTTAAAGTAGGGCAATAACTACACGAAGTTGTAAACCTACAGTATTGTGTGCAACCATCATACAGGTTTCTGCTTAATTACCGACTTTCTTGTTTAAGACATTAATTAAACACATGCTCGCATTAAAATAGACTTGGTAAACTTCTTTCATTGTTTGTGTATATGCTATAAACAACCAGTTGTTGATATCGCAATTTTTTAATTTAATTCATTACTTTATCTTCAACCTTAATTTAACGCGTAGATTCAAATTTGGCGGGTGTATGCTTCTTATCGACTTTCATTCCAAACTCCCTTCGCCTCATTGTGTTTTCGCTCCAAGCAAATTAGAGTTTAAAAAAAAAATATCAGACTGAAATCGAGGCGCTTTCTTAAACGCATACACAGGCGCATGCGATATAGATAATGTTGAAAAATGCAAACGCTATGAATAAAGAAGAAAAATGCAGTCGGAATACTGGTTTCATAAAATTGATTTAAATCATTCCGCTTTCGTGAAAACTGGCTCCCTACTTGATCAGCGCCGTTACACTTACAGCGTGTGAGAAAACTGATACCATCGTTGTCGCATGTTTCAACAAGAAAATCAACTTCCTGTGTTAAGCAAACAAAACAACACAGGTAAAGTTTTCAATAATTCGTTGGATTTAGATTGCAAGTCAACAATTGTGGAATTAATTATATGAAAAACACTTGTATTATTTGTTTTTAATCGTGGTGAAGTTTCTTTTCATAATTGACTTTCAATCGATGTCGAATCTCAAACAAATAAAAACGCATTGAAAACTTTTTGAAGTTTTTAAAACTTTTCGAGTGGCTGTAATAAGTTAAAATGCACAAAAAATCCACAGTATACCTTACAACTGGCCATAAAAATTAATTCAGGAAGAAATAACTTGACCAAACTTTAATCAGTCACAAGGGCGCTCCCAGTATTCCTGTATTTTTTTGTTATAAATCAAACAAAATGTTTTCAATGCGTTTTATTTGTTTGAATTTTAGGCCTAAAGGCTTCTGCTGAGGTCTGACATGCTTTTGCAGAGACTGAAAATATTAGTCTTATAGCATTGTGGGGCAGGGGTATATAAGTGTGACTTTGTGTGTCGGTCTTGTGTTACGCAAGCTACTTCCACATTTCTCAAGCGATTCAATTGAAACTTNTTTTTTTTTTTTACAAAGAAGTGCCTCAGGATTATTTATCTCAATTTTATTTCAAGTACATCTATTCAAATGTACTAAATTATGAAAAAAAGCAATGAATAAATTTCAATCAGTACAAATGTAGTAATAAGAGAGTAAGTAAAAAAATTCCCCATAAAAGGGAAATGCCGCAAAAATTCCCCCTAATGAGGGACCTGGGCCCCTTCCCCTGATGGCCAGAGAGGGCCCTGCAATTTGTGGCGTGTTCTGAGAAAACTGGGCAAAATGCATGTGCGTAAAGCTTCATCCCAGATAAGCCTGTGCAGTTCGCACAGGCTAATCCGGGACGACACTTTCCGCCTAAACTGGATTTTCGCTAAGAAGAGACATCATTTAAACGAAAAATTCCATAAAAGCGGAAATTGTCGTCCCTGATTAGCCTGTGCGGACTGCGAAGGCTAATCTGGGATGACAATTTACGCACAAGCATTTTGCCCAGTTTTCTCAGAACACACCACAATTTAGTGGAGCTGTCCAAGATTCATACCCAATGATCTACACATTCCTGAGTAATTTGCGTATGAACATTGCTGACAAAGTGGTGGAAGGCATTTTTTAAAAATGTTTATAGTTTATACTATTGCAACCAGCATAAAAGCAGAACCGCATGCAAGTACCTCGCAGGCTGTTAAGTTTTACGCTGTTTGCTGCTCATCAGTACTTTAGGGTTTGAAGTGAAGCCTTAACAACTGGAATCTATTAAGAAAGGTATTTAATTAATCATTAAATTTGATTTTCTAAGCAACTACTAACGCACCAAAGTGCTTTTCTAGGTGTTAAGGGTAAAAAAGCTTAAAACTTGGTAAAGACCTGTAAATAAGTCACATTTGTGACAAAGCTCTAGTTACTCTTACAGATGGAGGAAGTCCACAAGGACTTGTTGCTGGTCCAGCGAGTGAACCTTGTGGAGAACATGAACATGCGGGGCGGCCTTCTGTCTCAGCTAATGGCTAGGAAAGTCATAGACCCGCGCATGTACAGGGAGATCAAGGTATGTGTACCCCACTCAGCGATTTTTTCCTTCTTTATAAAGTACTGGAAAATGGCACTTTTCCAATTTGATTTTTTTTACTAATAAAATGCAACATTTAGTTTGTTTCCCTATACCGATGCAGCTCTCTGGGTTGAACCTAAGTAAATATAAAATTGACAACTTGACAACCCCAAGTTATCAATTTAAAAGTATTTGGGAGCAACAAATCTAATACACCAATTTCCCAATATGAAGACTTCACAATGCGAATTTTCTCAATGTCAGGGTTTTTCATGCACATTTTTCCCAATTGATCTGGTACCTGTACTTTTCCCGATTGGGCCAAACAAATCGATGCTCTATTACAATGGTGCATATGTTGTCAACTCAGTTCAAGACCACTTTAGTTTAGATTAAACCTATTTATTTTAGCTGGATTGAATCGAAAGCCTTAGGCTAAATGAGACACTGTTGTGTCCGTTTCTTGCATAGAACCGATACTTGGTGCTCAACATATTCTCACTGTTTGTGAATGAGACAGTTCTTTTTATTTTTTTAGTAAACATATGAATGACATTTTTTTAAATACAAAAATCTGTTAACAAGTCCCTTTTAACGGATCTCGCACTTCCCAATCCCTATTTTCCCCTCAGAGCGAGGTTTAAAGGGCTATATCTTGATGAGATTACAAAAGCCCTATGTTAGTATGTACCAATGTATTGTTATGATTTCAGCATGGCCGCACACTAGACCAGCAAGCCGAGGAGTTGCTAGACATTCTGCCCCAGTGTGGATCAAAAGCCTTCAGTCTCTTCTGCCAGGCTCTCATAGCCGATAAACAGTCAGAGCTTGTGTCCCTGTACCTCACCCCTGAGTCCGAGAAGGTGCCAGAGACTGTAGCCTTCCAGCAGAACGAGAAAGGGGCTGCGACTCCGGTACAGGAGACGGTTGATAGTAAAAGTCTTTGTAACGTCTCTGGGCCGTCCGTGCCGAGCTCAAGTGAAAGTACCTCAGCTCGTGAAGCCCTTCCAGTGAATGTGAGTGTTCGTGAAGATTATCAGCAGGATTCGTACCGGAGGAATTTGGAGCCCGGAGAACTGGTTTATGTTGATGCTAACCGCGATGAACAGTATAGTGGTAGAAGTAGTGCTGATAGTGAACATGAGGCGAGGTTTATTTATAAAAATAGTCTCCTTGATCCGTCTGGTGTGTCTCGGTCCATAACAGCTGTTCTGATGGGACAATCTGGGTACCAGTATGTAAAAGAGCCATACGGGCTTAGTGCACTTAGACCCGAGTTAAAGCAGAGCTCATTTATATCGCCAAGTAAATTAGAGCTTTATAATGAAAAGGAATGCTTTGAAAGGCAGCATGGTGCATTTGTAGTGAAAGATTCCGTTCCCAAAAGGGCAGATCCCTGTCAGATGACTTCCAAAGATTATGAACTTCTTGCTCAGCCACAAAATGTGTTCAGTAATGTAAATAGTGCTTCCCAGAAATCCAGTCTTCTTAGCGCGCCCACAGACTCAAATCGTGATAACAAATCAATTCAAGCACAAACAGATCATTTATCGACACAAACGAAGCCTTTTCTTGTGCGAGAATTCATGGAATCTCCAACAAGGTACATAGAGACAAAGGAAAATCTTCACAATGGCCAGCGAGAAATGATTGCGTTGCATCGACACGTGGAGAGAGTGCTTCCAGTTTCAAGCCGTCCTGATCTACAACGCGAGGAGTTACCGGATCAAGGGGCAAGCAGTTGGATGCCTAGGCTTTTGAGGAACGACAGTGTTGGTGGGTATTCAGATGTTATGAACAAAATTGACAATTTACATTTTTCACCAAAAAACTGAACTTATTGCAGATAAAATAGTAATTTTACATTATTTTGCATACTATTACTAGTAAATTTCTCAATTTTGAGGTGCTTGTCTATCAGTGTATCAAACAAAGGTATTGTGAGGTGGTGCTTAACCCTTTGAGCGCTGGAACCGGATTTTGAAGGCCTTTGCAAACAGTTTGGATCCAGATGAGACGCCACAGAACGTGGCGTCTCATCATGATCCAAACTGTTTGCTATTCTGAAAGTGGTCTTAGAAAAAAAATCAACGAAAATGCTAATTTTAGAAATTCAGCAGACGACATTTTAGCAGACGACAAATTTCCCAGCATGCAAAGGGTTAAAATAAAGAACTTTTAATAATCGTTATATTGAGGCTTTCTTACAGGTGTTAGTCAAATTTCTGTAATATTGTGACTAATGAAGATTTTTTTTCATTATATAAAAAATAAAATATACTCAAATTAAAAAAAAAAGGTATACCGTACATTTCATAAATGATTGTATTTTGTTGATAAAATGAACATTTTTATTTCAGATACATGTACTATGAATAAAAGACCGCTTTCAGACAGTGCAGAACCAGACAGTAAGGTCATTTTGAATAACATCAGTGTATTATGATTGAAGTATCTTTATTGTGCATGGAATGTAAAAGCAAACAAGTTTTGTTTTAAATCATAAAGTGGTTATCTATGATTTGCTGGTTGTATTTTGCAAAGTTGAATTGGCTCATTTATCAAATCCCTCATCAAATGTAGATATTATTTAGTTTAAAACAATAGCAAAAATACAAAATCAGCCTATTTCTAATTTCAGATAAACGTTTTTGTGAAGATGTTGACAGTGTGCCTATAGCAGTTGGATTCAGTCAAAATGACAGACTTAAAGTCATTGATAATCAAGTGCCAATCAGTATCATATCGGAAGCCAAGCGTGTGACGTCTCAACCGAAGGTGTACGTGGAAAGTGACTCTAAACAGGACAGTACTGCGTTGCTAGGGGTGATGGACGACCCTGACATTGACCTCACTGACGGACCCATTACGGTTCACGTTGAATTAAGCTCCAGGCAATTCTATCTTCATAACTACAAGAAGGTATGTGTAATAAGTTATCATTTTAAAGTAAATATGTGTTACAAGCTATATACAAATATAAAAAAAATAAGTTGTGTACAATCATTAAAGGAAAGATTAGGGTGCTGCACACTAATTTTAGGTTATTTCTTGTACAAGTTAGTGAAAATTAACTCAAACAATTACATGTGTATATCAATCAGAAAGTTAAAAACATAAAATAAGGTTATCCAGTGTGTCTATATGCAGTTTGTTGACCAGTTCACATAGTCCAGTGTGTCTATATGCAGTTTGTTGACCAGTTCACATAGTCTATATGCAGTTTGTTGACCAGTTCACATAGTCGTCAATATTAAAATTGGCCATGAAGGCTCACATTTCTAAGTTCCTACTTGAGAGCAAGAAAATGTTGCAAGCAAAAATATTAAAAGATCTGATTATGAGGCATGTTTGACATTTCACCTGTGCAAATCTTAAAGACTTTATTATTTTGGTATCTGTTTATGCCCCTGGAAGGATGGCAAATAGCAGTTGAAATGTCAGTCCGTCCGTCTGTCCGTCAGTCTGTGCGTCCGTCCGAAAACTTTAACATTGGTCATAACTTTTGCATTATTGAAGAAAGCAACTTGATATTTGGCATGCATGTGTTTCTCATGGAGCTGCACTTTTTGAGTGGTGAAAGGTCAAGGTCATCCTTCAAGGTCAAAGGTTAAAAAAAAATAATCAAATTGGCGCAGTAGGGGGCATTGTTTTCTGACAAACACATCTCGTGTTTATGATACATGTAGTAAAAAAACTCTAGATAAGCTAGATTTTTGAAAACCCCACTAATCTGCGGATATGAACAATGATGGAAAATTAAAAAATCTTCGCAATCATACACAATTTTAATTAAAATTACCTGAATGAATGAAACCACTATTGGAACACAGAGGGTCAGCGTTGTATGTAACTACATATAAGATTGTTTTTTTTTATCTGTGAATGACAACTGTTCTGTTGACTTCTGCAGGCCTATCAGATGGCCAGGATTCCTAGGGGTAAGGCCCTCGTTCTCAACGTGAACAGGGTGGTGGGGAAAACTGATCGCCGTGGGACGGACATCGATCGTGACAACCTGCACAATCTATTGTGTCAGTTGCACTTTGATGTCACCGTCTACAATGATGAAGATGGTCTCACTGCACTGGTAAAAATAGAGAAAACTGATAAATGCGTTGATGGTATCTTAAGTATTTTTTTGCGATCGCCTAAGTCAGATTCACTAGTTGTTGCTTGGTTATATTGACATTGATGAAGATTACATCAATACTGCTATGTTTGATTAAAATACTACAATAAAACATGTAATACAAAAATAACTATAATCATAATGTTAATCTTGGTTATAATATAGATGTCTTGGTCATGTTGATGATGAGGATGATGAAGTTCTAACTTAAAGAGTTTTAATCCTATAATTATCAACCTTGATCACTGCAACCCAGATCTTTATACCGAAGTATTTTGTGACAAGTTGACACTCTTGTTTGACATTAGGAGTATGACCCAATAAATATTTGAAATCAGCAAAGCCATAATCTCCTTATTCATCTCATTATTTATTATCAGTATTATCACATTATATTAATTCATTATAAATCATTATAAAAAAAAACTTTTTTTGGAAAAAAGTTTGTAGCTTCTATAGGATATTTTGATTTTGTTTATATTAAAATATCTCAAATTTGGTGAATGGCCTGTGTGGACTGCATTAAGCCCTTACCAGAACAAGGCTCAATTGCAATGCATTGTTTCTATAGGAGATGGTCAAGAAGCTGCAGGACTTCTCCCAGCATGCAGGTCACCGCATGTCAGACTGCACCGTTGTGTGCATACTCAGTCACGGCGAGGAGGGCTACATTTTCGGCGCCGACGGCAAAAAGTTCGAGCTGGACGCCGTCTTCTCGCTGTTTGACAACACGTGCTGTCCAGACCTGAGAGGCAAACCGAAGATGTTCATCGTGCAGGCTTGCAGGGGAGGTGTGTGAGGCTGGTTTTAAGTTTAATGATTATTCTGTCTTTCTCCGTCTTTTTTTTGGAAAAATATTGATAAGATATATAGTTTGTTGGTTGGTTAATTATTCTGTTGGTCAGTCCACATTTTGTGTCGAGGCACAAAGTAGGCATACAATGTTTTTCTTCTGGAAACCTATCTCAATTAATCTATAAATTGATCGAAATTAATTATGGTGATAACATACATTTATAATGAAGGTTATTTGTCTGATAAGATTTTCTACTTCAGCAGCGCTGTTTTTTATCCAGTATAACGCTGCTGAACATGACTTTGTTAAATTATTATATTTGAAATATGCCTGTTACAGTAATTTTATACTTGCAAACCCTGGATGGAGTAATTCAGTTCTATGCAGCTGAATTTAACTTTGTTTAATTGTTTACACTGTTTAATTGTTTACACTGAAGAGCTTATTTTCGTCTATTTGGGGGCCAAACATTGGCTCAACTTCCCCCAACAAAAAGTATTTATTCCCCGGAAAAAATCTTCTTTGAAAAAAAAATCAGTTTTAGTTAATTTTATTGAAATAAGTATTAAAACTCTATAATTCACTTATTTTAGTGAAACAAGTATTACAACACCATTATTCCTGCAATTATTTTCAATACAATTATTTCAAAGTTACTAAATATTCATTACTATACGTACATGAACATATTCTTATATTCCCCCTTGTAAGATTTTCCTTATTAAAATCCCCCCCCCCCTGGAAAGGCCCTGGACCCATTCCTGCAGGAGTGAGAATATACCCTTAAGGGATAAAACTAAATTTTGACCATGTTTGCCCGCCACAGTGTGTTTAATATGATTTGTAACAGCGGACCTATGGGTTTTCTAAGAAAACTAGGGGAACAGCAAACATTTTTGGGGCCAATGGTTAGTGGACCCCTGCTGATTTCCATCTTTGTGTTACATATTTAATACAATATATGATTGTTTTTTTGCCAACTTCAGGAGCAATGGATCTTGATGTCCAGCATAACACTTCTTAAAATGACCTTGTTCAACTGTAACATATTTAATGCAGTGGGACTGTTAATTGTGATTGTGTCATCTTTAACTCTTTCAGTGCTGGAACCGAATTTTGAAGGCCTTTGCAAACAGTTTGGATACAGATGAGACACCACAGAACGTGGCGTCTCATCAGGATCCAAACTTTTTGCTATTCTGATAGTATTCTTTGAAAAAAATCAAAGAAAATGCTAATTTTAGAAAATCAGCAGACGACATTTTAGCAGACGACAAATTTCCCAGCATTCAAAGGGTAAATACAATAAATGAGCCTCTCTCTGGGAAAACCTGGGTCTGATGCATCTGCGTAAAATGTCATCCCAAATAAGCCTATGCAGTTCACAAAGGTTTATCAGGGACAACACTTTCTGTCGTAACTGGATTTTTGCTTAGAAGAAACTTCCTTTCAAAGAAAAATACAACAACAGCAGAAAGTGCTGTCCCTGATTAGCTTGTGCACTATGCATTTCATTAAGCCCTATTTTCCCAGAGCAAGACTCAATTATGTGACTGTTAATTGGGTACTTCAGGAGCGCTGGACCGTGGTGTCCAGTACTACCCAGATGAACATGATGGCTCAGACCCGCGCGTACGACAGGTGCCCTCCATGTCTGACATGCTCATCTGCTACCCTACACAGGAAGGTCGGTGATAAGATTTTTTATGCCCCCCTTCGAAGACGAGGGTGTATATTGTTTTGCACATGTTGGTAGGTCGGTCGATAGGTCTGTCCACCAGATGGTTTCCGGATGATAACTCAAGAACGCTTAGGCCTAGGATCATTAAACTTCATAGGTACATTGATCATGACTGGCAGATGACCCTTATTGATTTTGAGGTCACTAGGTCAAGGTCACAGTGACTAGAAATAGTAAAATGGTTTCCGGATGATAACTCAAGAACGCTTACGCCTAGGATCATGAAACTTCATAGTTACATTGATCATGACTGGCAGATGACCCATATTGATGTTCAGGTCACTAGGTCAAAGGTCAAGGTCACAGTGACTCAAAACAGTTAAATGGTTTCCTGATGATAACTCAAGAATACTTAGGCCTATGATCATGAAACTTCATAGGTACATTGATCATGACTGTCATATGACCCCTATTCATTTTCAAGTCACTAGATCAAAGGTCAAGTTCACAGTGACGAAAAACGTATTCACACAATGGCTGCCACTACAACTGACAGCCCATATGGGGGGCATGCATGTTTTACAAACAGCCCTTGTTTTATGTAATTCTGAAATAATTTATCTGAAATAATTATGTAATTACATCAAAAACAAAATGGTAATGTTGTTTCAGAAACGATGATACATGTCATCTACATGTACTGTATTAATTCTGGAGCCAAGAATAAGTTGTATTAGTGAAACAGTGAAAATTATTGATAATGTTCACCTCATTTAACTGAATTTACACTGTTTAGAATCACCCAGTTTAAATCACTAATATCACCCTATAAACCACACGAGAGCTTATATTATAATAAAAATATAACGGATAATATTTTTCCACTGCAGGTTACTATGCCTGGAGGAACCGAGACCGAGGCAGCTGGTATGTGGAGGCCCTGGTCCAGGTGTTCATGAAGTACGCCCACTGTGAGGATGTCTGCACCATGCTCAACAGGGTACGCGTCAATACATTGAGCCTCGTTCTGGGAAATCTGGGCTTAACTGCATGTGCTTAAAGAGTCATCCCAGATTAGCCTGTGAAGTCCGCACAGGCTAATCAGGGGACAACACTTTCCGCTTTTATGGAATTTTTTGTTTAAAGAAGGTACCTTCTAAATGAAAATCCAGTGTAGCAGAAAGCATTGTCCCTGATCAGCCTGTGCGGACTGCACAGGCTTATCTGGGACAAAATTCTACGCTCATGCATTAAGCCCTGTTTTTCTTGAAAGCTGCTCCTTTGTTTTCATAAGTTTAGTTTAAACATAGAATATCTATATGACATGATAAGCCTTGGGCTTATATAGACAGTCTTTAGTCTGTTTCTTGGGAAGATCCTGCAAACAACTATTAATTAAAAATAATCAAAATATCAACCCTGCTGTGATATTTGTTGCAAACAAGAAATAAGCCTGCAGTTCACAATTAAAGGCATATAAGAATCATATCTCAAAGTTATTTATAATTCAACTTTTAAATGAAACCTTCCATGTTGAAATTACGGAAATACACATTAATGGGTGTATTGTGAATCCATTTACATAAAAGCAGACTTTCCAATCATCTTCATCGGTTTCAAAAAACAACTCAGCACGTTGTGAAATTTCAAGTTCTTGTTAACAGTGTTTTCAGGTTCAATAAATACACAATCATTTCTGCAAAATAGTAAGAAAATGTGTTTATGACTACTCAATAAATCATGGCAAAATGAAAATCAGTTAACACTATTAGTGCGGGAAACGAATTTTGAAGGCCTTTGCAAACAGTTTGGATCCAGATGAGACGCCACAGAAAGTGGCGTCTCATCAGGATCAGATGAGACGCCACAGAAAGTGGCGTCTCATCAGGATCCAAACTGTTTGCTATTCTGATAGTATTCTTTCAATAAAAATCGAAGAAAATGCTAATTTTAGAAATTCAGCAGACGGCATTTTAGCAGACGACAAATTTCCCAGCATGCAAAGGGTTAAATGTTTCTCCACGCTCTTTTGAAATTTGCTCAGCATAGGCACATTTTCAAATTACTTGCAAAGGTGTACAGCATGAGGAAACCCACACTATAGAAGGGAGAAAGCACAGCTCATTGTGCTCTATAGAACAGTGTACAGCATGAGGAAACCCACACTTTAGAAGGGAGAAAGCACAGCTCATTGTGCTCCATAGAACATCTGTAGGAAACTAGATTCTTAGTTATTCACAGTTCCAAAAATCAAACATAGAACAAGCCTGCAAGCCCTACACTAGTAGATTTTTAACCGGGCTTGCTCAGATTTTCAGTTTCATATTATAGGCTAAACTGTTGCATTTTCTTGGGCTTAATGCATGAACGTAAAGTGTCTTCCAAGATAAGCGGGTGCAGAAGGCATAGGCAAATTAGGGACGACACTTTCCGTCTAAACTGAATTTTTTGTTCAGAAGAGACTTCTTTAAATGAAAATTCATGGTTGTATACACTTAACTCACATGTGTTCAGCCCAGTTTTCCAAAACACGGCTCTTATAAAACTTTTGGCTTGCTTCATCCAACTTGTACTAACCCTTTGAGCGCTGGAACCGGATTTTGAAGGCCTTTCAAACAGTTTGGATCCAAATGAGACGCCACAGAAAGTGGCGTCTCATCAGGATCCAAACTGTTTGCTATTCTGATAGTATTCTTTGAAAAAAAAAATGAAGAAAATGCTAATTTTAGAAATTCAGCAGACGACATTTTAGCAGATGACAAATTTCCCAGCATGCAAAGGGCTAAACATGACTGCATTTCTTCATGTTCAGGTGAACCTGCTGGTCTCCAAGAAGGTTTCCCACTGTCCCAATGCAGACATGGACCAGATGAGTCAGATGTCAGAGTACAAGAGTACCCTACGCATGCCTCACTTCTTCTTCTTTCCTGGCATAGGAACACGCCCATAGTTACCACCAATAGTTACTGCTAATAGTTACCATAGTTACCACACATAGTTATGGCTCATAGTTATAAGCCTTAGTAATTGTTGACCGTGTATTAATTAGAAGAACCATAGATGCTGACCACAGTGTTTTTGTTTCACCATTTTTGGAATTGGATGACTGAGACTGGACTGGACTGAGAAAAATCAATTTTATGCAGTCATTTGGGAAAAATGTATTCTTTTTGAAATTGTGTATTTGGGCACCAAGTTTGACAAAAAAATCCACTGGAAACAGAATCGTTGCTCACGACGGTGTTTTAATTACAGGAACTGTATAGAAGCTAACAGCATAGTTGCAAATGACGGTGTATTATACAAACAGAATAGTTACTGTTTACAGTGTATAATACAAAAGCATAGGTGCTGATGACTGTGTACTAGAGGGATGGCGTATTTGCCACCAATATTGCATGGGAACAACATGATCATGTCTCCTTAAGAACACGAGGGTTGGGGGGGGGTTTCTTTTGTTGTTACCTTATTTATATCGATCAGTCAGTTAGTTGATTACTGCCATTTCGGTTTTCTTAGTACAACAGTTTTCATCTGATCTTCACAGTTTTGAAGAACGTTTGTTTGCGTAATACCTCAGCCAAGTTTGATAATCAGGAAATTAGTTGTAGGAATGCCTTTAATAGCGTAATTGCCGCAAATACAGATGAACTGAGTGCAGGCACGAAAACTGATGAATTCATGATGCATGCATAAAGGTCTGCATTGTGTTGACCCTTTTAAGGCCTAGTGGACTCTCCCATCCTTCTAAAATGGATCAATTTATTTCCAAAATTAGAGATGTCTGGTATATTTATTTCTATATTTAGATTATTTCTTACAGAAATTCCTTTAAGCAAACAGCGCAGACCCTGATGAGACGCCGCATCATGCGGCCTTTTCATCTGGGTCTACGCTGTTTGCCAAGGCCTTTTTTCTAGACGCTAGGCATAAATGGGTTTATGTTTACGTGCTATCATTGGTTATCATTAGAATCTCTTCACATCTAAAATGATAGTTCTGCATTTCCATGAACCTCATAACCATATAATATTAAATTTGTCTAGGTTAACCATCAGACAAAATTAACAAATACAAAAAAGAAGCTTTTGAGAAAACAGTGGATGGAGCATGGATGGAAATTAGCAGTGGCTGACTAGCCATTATCCCTTAACGTTGACTTGGACCCCAAGTTTGTTTTTATAGAAAACTCAAATGTCTTCTGTAAAAAGAGATTCGAAAGAACAAAGGCAACCACAGCAAAATTGTTATTTCTTTCCTAGGTTAGAGAGAACATTGGTGGATAACCATTGCCAAATTGTTAGTTTCTTTCCCAATTTTTAAAGAACATCGGTTGGCAACCATGGCCAAATTGTTTGTTTCTTTCCCAATTTTTAAAGAACATCGGTTGGCAACCTAGGCCGAATTGTTAGTTTTTTTCCCAATGTTTAAAGAACATTGATGGACAACAATGGCCTAATTTTTAGTTTCTTTCATGGTTTTGAGAGAACATCGATGGGTAACCATGGCAAAATTGTTAGATTCTTTCACGGTTTTTAAAGAACATTGGTGGGCAACCATGGCCACATTGTTTGTTTCTTTCCCAGTTTTGAAAGAACAGGGGTGGGCAACAATGGCCAACATGTTATGTTTCCTTCCCAGTTTTGAAAGAACAAGGGTGAGACACGGCCAAAATGTTACATTACCTATTTAGTATTACCGAGCTGGTGTTATGATGCTTTATATTTATATAATAATGTGCTACATATTTTATTTATGTGTCTTCCATAAAGAGTAAAATTAGAAATGTGTACTACATATAAAATGTTTGCGATTTAAGTGACTTTTAACTGAGAGTGTCAAATGTCCATGTATTGTGTTCAATGTGAAGCATAGTATTTATTTAACTTGTTTTTAGTTTGTCCCGGTCATTTTGTTGTTATCGGATGATGAACATTATTTTGTTATGTTGACTTCTTTCGAATTTTGTGTATTTGTTTTTATTATCAAATATTATGTTACCATTCTTGTTATTACACATATTCTTTGCACTATGCTTACAACAATATCTTGAAAATTAATCCGAAGTTGAATGTCATATGTGTTAACTATGATATATCTTAATTGTTCAACCCTTTGAGTGCTGGAACCGGATTTTGAAGGCCTTTGCAAACAGTTTGGATCCAGATGAGACGCCACAGAACGTGGCCTCTCATCAGGATCCAAACTGTTTGCTATTCTGATAGTATTCTTTGAAAAAAATCGAAGAAAATGCTATTTTTAGAAATTTAGCAGACAACATTTTAGCAGACGACAAATTTCCCAGCATGCAAAGGGCTAATTGCTCTTTTGGCAATCTTAAAATATATCCACATTGTTTTGTGTGAAACAATGAATAAGTGTACTGAAAACTTAATAAGTATACTGGACAAAATGATGCATATGTGTGTAACGCGTTTATATATAATTATGTATATATTTCTGAAATGTTGTTTAAACTTATTTGTAGAGCCAGGTCGGGTATTGAGGACTAATGGACTCTTGTCCTTGATAGTTCAGTTTTACACTAACACTCTGCAATCTGCACTATACTGTGTTGTCCTATGTTTTATGCCCTATCAGATGAGATTATTTAAGAATATCACTATAATGATAATGTCATAGAAACACTGTAAAATATAGCGCTCATAAACAGCTGTTCCCAAACATGGCGTCACAGCTGATCACGACCATCGGCTTATTCAAAACATTTATGTTTGGTGAAAAAATATCATGGGCACCTAAAAAGGCAATATTAACCCTAAATAGAATTTCTTAAATCTTAATTATAGTAATTATTGCTAATATATTGTTTATTTCTTTATTTTATATTAATTAAGAACTATTAAAATAATAAAAGTATGCATGATGTCATGAAACCATTGACATTAATTAAATAACTTTTGGCAACATTGATTAAGCTAAAACACAAGAAAAATAATGAAATTGCTATTGCTACATCACATGAGATTTGTTCAATAATGATTCAAACATCGCATTGCAGTTTTTTTTCTCTTAAGGAACAGTTATGTGATCAATAAAATATTATCATGAGGTCATGATCTAGAAATCAAATCGGTTTGAACGGATAAATTGAATTGGCTAGGACATCTAAACAATGTTCAGTTATATCTTCATGCTTGGGATCCCCGACCTTGCTCTATGTTAAGTTTCATTATAGAAATGTGCCATTATATTAAGAGCAAATTGTATATATTAAAATTAAGCAAACATTCATTCCGATTGTACAAAATCATATGATCATAAGGATCCTTAAATATATGCACTCATGTATAAATACTATGATAGATTTTTTCACTTCACTTTCAGTGTTTCAATATTTTTTGTGAGATTGATTGTTTACCAGTGTTAACATTTTATTCACTTCATGCATTAATCTGCATTACATTTTATCATATGTAATTCTCCATAGCTGAATTCGTTTGTTGTTTACATCAAGAGATACTTTTTGATATCCGTCCCTTGCTGTTTGTGTTCATGTCTTTTATTTTTTTATTAAAAAAAAACAACCACATATGTGTATTATTTTATTATGTATATTATACTTGTGTTGCTGAGTATTTTGTTATTGTTTTGAACAAATGAATGATAGTTTGACAAATAACAAATCCTTCCATTTGTTTTTGAATTGTTAGTTTTTATGCTGTAGGTATTATTTGCATCATTGAACGTTGAAACATTTTCTCATTGACCATTATTCATCCATTCAATGCTGGAGGCTGCTATCAGCATATGTACACAGAAGGTAGATAGATTCCTCTTGCTCTTAAAGTAGGAATTCCATTTCCTATTTCAAAGCATGGACCAAATTCCAAAATCATTTTANAAAGGGTTATGAGGTCCTTCCACGGCTGAGGCTGATTAATGTGAGGACCGGGAGTGTGTCCTAGCACTCATATCTAATTGTTATGCCCCCGGTAGGGTGGCATATAGACGTTGAACTGTCCGTCGGTCCGTCTGTCTGTCCGTCCTTCCGAAAACTTTAACATTGGTCATAACTTTTGCAATATTGAAGATAGCAACTTGATATTTGGCATGCATTTGTATCTCATGGAGCTGCACTTTTTAAGTGGTGAAAGGTCAAGGTCATCCTTCAAGGTCAAAGGTCAAAAAACACAATCCAAGGGAAGTAATAATCTTTAAAGGGAGATAATTTCTATACCTGCCAAATGATAAATATAAATTTTATTTCAAAGAGGCGCAGTAGGGGACATTGTGTTTCTGACAAACACATCTCTTGTTTTTTATAGATTCACAAATCCTGTAACGAAATTTGAATTATGGCTGCAATTTCCAGACATTTAGTTGTTTCTGAAAGATTTTTTATAGTCAAGGGTAAGGTGTACTTGATATGTTTCTGTAACGAAACCATAATTACGTTTATATATGATTACAAATTCCTAATTCCTGCTGGCAGATACTACTTCACAGGGTTTTCTTGATAAACAGGAATACTAGTAATAAAGGGTATTATTAAATGAATATAATATATTTTGTAAAATGTTATATGCAGTTTTCTGTGACATTACCGTTTTTATAAGCTCTTTTGTAATGGAGAAATTGTGATTCAAGAGTGACTGCTGTTTGTAAATAAGTTGTGTCACATGATATCTTATTGAATATTATGTTATTATTCCAATTATTTTGTAACAGAATTCTAGGTCAGCATTGCTAATATGTCATAATCTTGACCGATTGGTGGCACAATGATACCAGACTTCAGTTCATAGAGCACTGGACTACACATCTAAGGATTGCAGTTTTTGCAAAGCCACATCACTTGTGTCTGGATTGGGCATGGCATAAACTCTCTGGCCATTCTCCCCTAAGCTTCATGTAGGGTATTCATCAGTTATTGGCCTAATAATGTGCACTTAACCCTTTAAGCGCTGGAACCGAATTTTAAAGGCCTTTGCAAACAATTTGGATCCAGATGAGACGCCATAAAACGTGGCGTCTCATCAGGATCCAAACTGTTTGCTATTCTGATAGTGGTCTTTGAAAAAAAGTGAAGAAAATGATGATTTTAGAAATTTAGCAGACAACATTTTAGCAGACGACATATTTCCCAGCATGCAAAGGGTTAATTCTGGTTAACGAATTTACCCAGGACCAGCTTGAGTATTTGAACTTGCTGAAGTGATATGACTTAAATACTGTTAAAACAGTAAAAAGACCAGTGATATACTTTTGGATTGAGATGCTTTTAATGTGTATTAATACTAGTTATAACATATTCAGTGATGTATTGTTTGAGGCTTATATCTAGTTATATCTAGTTATATGTAAATATGTTTATAAATAACATATCTTTTAAAGTTTGATATTGATTCTTACACATTTGAATAATTTGCTATTGTATTACACGTTTGTATGGTTATTAAGTCATGGCGAAAGCATTATGTTGACAAAGTATTTTTAACAATTTACGTTTTGTTGTTTAATGTATTAATTCTGCAGTTTTATATTATAATTTGTTGATAATTATTGAATATATAATATCTGTATCTATTAATTGGCGTTCGATCGTGTAGTGATATACTTAACAAATCTTCTGAATGTATATCAATTGCCAAACTAATATCACAGCTATGCAATTTTACAAATACTTTTTTTCTTCTTACAAAATAAAACTTCTTGGATTCTGTTAAATTCAAATGTGCTCCTCAGTTAAAATATAAGACGTCAGTTATTATAGAATTAAGGTATAGATCAAGTAAGTTAAACAAGATGCGCATGCTTAAAATGAAGATACGGTAGCTTTTGAGTATTATGAGAATTTTTAATATTAAAGGTACAGTTTGGTAGAATTAATATTTTCAAAATAATTGTCATAAATTCAAAAAAGAACGTATGCATAATGCTTAGACAAGCAAAATAACGATCTTGACCAAATTAAAAATATATATATTCGTTCAATTAACCGATAATCATCATTCGAAATTGGTAAAATGATAAAGCGTTTGTATCACGTTTTTCGTTAATTTAGAAAATACGTCCAGTATTTTTACACTGGTCATGTTTCACAAATCAATATGAATAGCTGCGTGGCGCAATGGTAATGTGCTGGTTTTGCTTCCGTAGGATCCGGGTTCGAATTCCGGGAACGGAAATCTTCTTTTTTTTTCTTGCTATTAAAATTACTTAAGATTCGTTGAAACTTTATAGATTCGTTAGTAAACATATTTAACTGTATTTAAAAATAAAATAAAAAAAATGTTACAAGTCCCTTTAATTAATCTTTTTTTTGACATTCCAAACGTTTATGGTTTTTGTTATTTTTATCATGAAAGATAGCAACATCTTTATTGATATCTGTTTTATTTTTCAAGTGTCTTCATACTTTTCTATGTGCAATGTTTGAAAACATACGGCCCCAAAAATCAATTAAAAACAAAATATGCACATTACAAATACCATAACGAAGCCGAAGTAAAAGACTATTTTTGCAGGCATACATTTTTACTGAATGTTATGAACATTAGTAAGACTTTTTGGTTTATTTCCAAATGCAATGCATCTCACCCAAAAAAAAACTCTGATCTTTTATTAACATATGTTGTATATTTTTACATGCCATCAATATTTTATTAGTTCTAATATGCGTTATGTGCCTTTATGATGTGTCACGTTGCTAATAAAAGTTAAAAGAAGAACAATATTCGTTTTGTTAGTACCGGTATACTTGTTTTGGTATGTAACTTAATCATAGTTATGCATTTCTCCGGTATGTAGCCGTCAAAAGTTTTGAATGAAATAATTAAAGTGAACCAGCCTTGTTGTGTGGTTTTTAGACTTTTTTTATGCACCTTGGATGAAGGGTTCTGTTTAACATCTCTCAGTAGCCCTTAAATGGATAATGATGATGGTCATGCGGGTTTGCAACCAGAACACCCCTACGTAGAAAACTTCTGGAAAAGAAATGGTCTTGGAATTATAAAAAGTCCACCATAAACCTTTCTATGTTAGAAGCCCCATTACATACTGCTAAAAATTTGCAATAATGTATCACCAATTACAATAAAGAAAGCTTTGATCTTGTTTGATTTCAGCATCAATTAGTGTCCGTCTTGTAAGCAAAAAGAGCTCAAAAGCTATAAATGGATTATCATCGCATTAGCAAGGCCTTACCATCCCAGTAGACACTCATTTATCACAAGTATACACTCGCTCAAAGTGTATGTCTAACGTCATATTACATACTAATAAGTCGTGACATAACGTGTTACGCTCAGCATCAATATATACTTTGTTCCAACAGTAAAATATAATGTATATAATGCGGGATAAATACCGAGCGTATACGTTTTGACTATAAATGCATTACGGTTTCTAATTGTAATTTTACGAAAATGTTATGAAAGGTTTCTTATTTGAACATGGAATACATTCAGAACAAAGCGCACTTTTACAGAAGATTAATTTGTACAATTATTGTGTGGATTACATCAATGACATCTTTCAATTTTATAATCATATGGGAAGCAAAGAAAGCGGTATTCGGTTTATTGTAATGTTTACATCTTCTGTCAAGACTATATTGTTTTAATTTCCACTATCTACAATCTGAAAACAACTGAAAACCAACCACCATCACCATATTTGATTAGCCAAATTGTCAAAACTGAATAAACACATTCCTTCATATTCATTAATTGAACAAACAGCTGTCACATTATCAGACTAAACTTATGACAACAATGGGTTAAACCTATACCATTTCATGCTTGATGATGTTATGTGCACACATGCTTTTGTATATATATATAATTATGTTCTATAACTGTGTCAGGGGCTGGCGGCCTGCATATCACAATAAACCTTTGTTGTTGTTGTTGTTGTTGGGTATACAGTGATTACATGGCATAACATACTGTTAGTAATTATAGATAGTTGATATTATTTCTGGTTCAATAAATGTCCATCATACTATCGACCGCCTATGTGAACATACGTACACATAGTTTCTAAACAACTAAAACTTTAGAAAGATGCATCAGTTTGGCAGCAAATATCAAATATACAATCTTATAGCATCTAAGTATACAACTGGATAATTTAAATTACCGTACAAATTAATATGCATAATGTTAATCAGGTGTGTCGCTTGCATCGTCGACTTCTATTTCTCGAAGATTAATGCCTCAATTCGGTTGTCACAATTGGTCGTACGCTATATGTTGTCCCTTTCATTAGTCTGTAATGTATTGTGAGATTTTCAATTTCCGAGGACCAGAAATGTCATTACAGGATGGTGTGTCGCATGCAAGGAATGTTACCACATTTCCACATCAATATTCAAGAACGTGCAAGCATGAAATCTCAAATAATGCTGCGCTATTTATTAGGAAATCTCAACAACTAAAAAACCCACAGTTAATGTTTAATACCCCAACCAAAATTAAGCTTAAGCATTAAGGATGTGGTAACGCTAAATTTCCACTAGTTTAACTTCCACATGTATTGAAGATTTTCCAAAATTACATAGCAAAAGTGTCATTACATACAAGACTGGATGTAACACTTAAGAGCCAAACGGAGTTCTTCAATATCGAGGTCAAACGTTGATGTCCGACATTCAAAATGCATCTGTTCATCTGTATCAAAGCGGTAAGTGAAGCTCAAGTAAAACTCGTTTCACAGCCAGAACTTGATCAACACATGTGCTTATGATATTTAGTGTTTCTCCATACAATCTTAAAGCATATACGTATTAAACTGGATAATTACATTGCCTTACACATTTATATGCATAATGCTAATCAGGTTTGTCGCTTGCATCGTCGACTTCTAATTCTCACAGATTAATGCCCATATTCGGTTGTCACAATTGGTCATACGGAATATGTTGTCCTTATCATTAATCTGTAATGTATTGGGAGATTTCCAATTTACTAGGCACATATATTTCATCACAGGATGGTATGTCGCATGCAATGAATGTTACCACATCTTCGCATCAATATTCAAGAAATAGAAAGCATACAATCTCATAGGAAGTAATCTTAAATAATTGTGGGCTATAGAATGTTCGTTAAATTCTGCCACACAGTTGAAAATTACATGATCCGAAGAGACCGTTCGTACTTTGTTGGGGGCTTTCAGTAATCTCTTATACAATTGTCAAAACTATTTTGAGTAATGATACTCTTTCGTCAATAATAAAGTAACGTTGTATTTTGTTTATTTTGTTTGAACACAGAGTAACTCCTTTAGTATCGAGGGGTTTCGAATAATACTTCATACTTATGTTAAATGCCTTTTAGAGCGTGTGAAATTGACATGGACAATAACTCTTCTACCAAAACTTATTTTAGCGAATTTGTCATTTTTAAAGACAACGATTGATACATAATATTTTTTTTTATAACAGATCGTGTCCGGTTTAAAGATAATTGAATTTTAGAGCATCACAGTATAAGAAGATTTTACAGTTTCGGTGTTTTCTACACCCAGAACACGAACGAAGTAGATAGATGTTATATTCTGGATTCCCCATGGAATCTTTCTTCCAGGCTTAGTGGGTGTCCGTAGCAATTAACATGTACGACGAAATACGCCTCTCTCGTACAACGTACTAAATTATTATGCACTGAATACATTGTTTCTTTTGATATGAAGATATGCATGTGGAAAATGTATTATACTACGTTATCAATTTGCTAAGTTGTGTCCCTTTTTAACTTAGAACGGCTATACCATAAGTATAACCTAAATGGTGTTTCGGTTCATCTACACTTTATTTTGATGAAAAAATTTGAACTTATAATTCAATCGCTTGAGAAATGTGAAAGGAGTTCTTAACACGAACTTGTATAATAATTTACGGGTACATTTAAGTACGAACAATAATAGGATTAGATTAATCTTACCATATCAAGCATGTGTGCCAAGTTATTAACCCATTTGGCGTTGAAGTGGTGGTTGTGGTGTATTATTTAGTACTGTGACAATGTTATTTTATTATTTACTGCGTTGCTTATCCGGACATTGAGTTAACATTATTATTTTGGAAGTACGTGTGTCGCGGAATCGCATTTTCCACATATTTTAATTTAAAATACAATCTTGCAAATGCCAAAACATATTTCTGTTATATTAGTGGCATAATAAAAAGAGCTAGAAATGTGTCACGTTACACAAGTCACGTGTATGCCTTTTGAATGAGGCTTAATTGTTCCTCGTCTATATATCATATCACATCGAAATTATTGTTTTTGACATTCTAAGAATGATGTACGACAATATTTTGTACTTTCATTACCATTAACTTGCATGATCCGTTAATTATTGCCTAAAAAGCTTTCCAATTTGAAAACTGTTGTACTATATTACAAAAAGATAAAATCATGAGTGCGTTTATATAAACTAATAACAGTGGTTCATTCGACAAAACAGATTATGGAGACAATATTTCACTTGTAACACTATTCAATAATTATTTAAGCAACTGAACGAGCTTTCAAAGCGGAATAGCGCTGACTGAGACGGCGTCGTCTTCTACTATTGTTTCTCTACGTATGACCACTGAGTCGTCATTTCAACACACGATTGGGATCTCTATATGCATAAAATGCATTCATGAAATATCTCAATTATTGATTCTTCGTATTATGGATATTTTTATTTTTAGTACTGAGAATTTGTGTCTTCTAATACCATCGGTGTGTACAAATCGCAAAATAAAGCCTCAAGTTTGTTTATGCTTAATATTTATCTGTAATATTAAAATGAAATTTAAAAATTGCACGTCCTCAAATGTGCAGTATACCATAAGAAATAGAATTAATCACAAAAGGTATTATCACATTATATTGATAACTGCTGCGACAGTGTGAAAGCTATAATTATGATACAATACTTGATAATTTACATGTAGACAAAGAATACAACTCGCGTTGTAAAACTACGCATTTACTTAATACAAAGCGATGTCAGAATAGTAAAATATAGCTCCCATGTCAGTTGTACAAATATTAAACAAAAATTAATAGAATCATAGCTATTGTTCTCATGAGCGTTTTGTATTGGACCATTAAACATAATTTATAATTATTATGCGCGTATACACGGGTTCATGCTTGTATATACATTAAACATACAAATCGTTTTTAATTTACCCAAAAACGAATGAAATATTTTTTTTTCAATATATTACAAAATGGGCTCTTTGCTTTTGTCAAAAGTTGGTAGTGTCACATTTCGCAAGGGCCGCCAAATTTGCGGCGCCATAAACCGTTTCCAACGCTTGTGTAGCTCTTTGATAACTAAAGTGATTCTCTCAGCGGCCGGAGTTGGTTTGTCTTCCTGGCGTTTTATTGGATCCTCGATTTCCAATACATTAACTCCACTGCTGTCTTCTTATAAATACGAGATCACATCGATATACTGATTGTGGCCAGAAATGATGGAACCGGCTTAAATGAATATATCTCCAGCTTTGGTACTGTGGTCGTTAAGATTGAACAATAAGGATTGTTAAGATTCAGGAGTCTTAGAAGCAGTTTTCGTGTGGATTCTCAAAGAAACAAATTATTCATAACGGTAGGTAAGTTACGGAATTTATTGTAGACGTATATCGTGTATCGTTTTAAGGCTAATGGTATAATCTCATCGAAGGTTAAGTTATCATAAGAATGCATTTTAAAACGATATAATATAATAAGCTGAATGTATACTCTAAATTTCAATTAAATGTATACGAATGTTCTTTCTTTAAGCTATTTATAAAGAACACATATAACTGTTTGACAATATATAAAACCAGGTTTTTGGGTTCCGATATAGAGCGAGTTGACCAAGACATTAACAGGTTATGCTTAATGGGACTTTGTCTTGTGTTGAGTCTGATTATTTTATCCCATACTCAAAACGCAGATACTATAGTTTACATTCAGCTCTAGATGTATATATTCCGATTTTTATATTATCGTGTCTGCTTGTGGGTTTTTGTTTTGTGTGGCTTTATATAATGCTTACATTTTTTCCATGTCTGCAACGGTTTATTGTCTCTACAAACAAATCAGTATGATACCAACTGCATTTTGTTGAAAGAAACATTTACAATACCCAGTTCGTAAATATTATAAACGCGAATAAAAATATAGATATCTACCATTTTATCATTATCATGTATAAGCAATATATCCTCTCTATTGCTCAATTTTGTTACAATTTATTATCGTCGAAAACAAGCAGGTGACAGTGGAAAACTTATTTTACATAAGTCTTTGTAAACCATTCCGTTTTCAGATTAGTTTTATAGGACAACATTCAGTGATATATGTTTGAATGTATTTAACGTTTCTTAACAAAATGTCATGACTGTAAAAGTATGTAAAGCTTGTTTTATCTATAATAATCGCTATACCATATGTACCACGTTTCCAATTACACTTTCATTGTTTCGCTGAATTATTTATCTCGTTTTCTCTATTGAGTTCAATATTTATATATTTCAATGTTTATCCCTGCGGCTTTGATCTATGACACAGTTCCTGTTTTAAAGCTTTTTGTCTACGACTCCACCATACAATTTCGCTGTTTAGTTCTCTTACACAATATCAATGCTGGTCCTCTTTTAGCCATTTGCGTGTCTTCGTGTTTGTGTGCGATTTAGATTGTGACTATTTTTTTTTTTCAAACTAAGTCGATGCTCGTGCCAATTGTGGAGTTCAGAATAACGTCAAAATAAAATTGGTTATCAAGAAATATGTTTTGAATACAATGCAGAATGGCGCCTCTTTTAAAAGATCATGTATGAATGATCGATGTTTTCAAGTCATCCGATAAATTGTTTAGCAGAAAGCAGTCTTACATAATTAAGTATAACAATCATTCCACGCACGTTATTGTAAATATTGAGAGCATTTATATTTTAGTTTTTCTGTAAATCTTTCATAATCGTATATTCATGAGACTTATGCACATGCAATTCGTATTTTAGAAGAGAATGCGTCGTGAAACGATTCTCCTGTTACTCTATAAACTATATGTATATTAACATTCCAGAGAAACGATAGGGTTTTAAAATCAAAATATCGTAAGCACTAAAAATTGAAAGTAAAATCAACATCCTCCTCTGATTCTGGATAGAGTTGCTCAATTTGATTGATTTATTCTTTAAAACCAACTTTGCGACTCTACTCTTAAAAATGAAAACAATGCCAATTTCGCTTTTGATTTCATTATAATGATCGTATTAGTAAATGGATTTCTTATTAAATTGTTAACGATATTCCTTAAACATCGGCACGTTCTCACGTATATTCCCACTATAACGACGTGGCCTTTATGTTGTTAAATAAATGTAGAATTAATGACATATTTTTTTTGCCCGTTAAAAATGCCATATACAGTCCATATAGTTGTAGGTTTTATCTCCTGTCTGTTTCCCGTCGTATAGTTTTTTGTTCAAACTTCCGTGATAAATACACTTCTTTTAAATATCAAATAAACGGTGCAATACGGTTCTAATTTGAAGATCAAATCCAATTTACCTCTCGGTTTGTGTGTGGGAATCAGATCGGGAAAAATTGGTAATGGCAAACAAAACCAATTATTGTCACGAAGATTTGGGATACAGAATATCCTTGAAATGAAATAAAGATGTTTAGTGATAAGCCATAGGTATTCAACTTGGCAGGTCGTTCGTATATATGAGAACATTTATTTTATCCATTTACGTTTTGAAATAAACTTTTTATCATTCAACAATTGTAGATGTATCAAATATGTTAAGCTGAAACAGTCTTGTGCGACATTTACCTGTGTGTATGTGTAATGTCATCGCGATTTATTGTTGTTTGAAATTCACTATTTGAGCGGACCCCTGAGAAATCGCCGTGAATGCCATGTTGATTTTATGTCGATACGATCACAATTGATGGTCGCAACCCTTACGAGTCAGTTAAAAATGCATGTTAATTGATCTGACTGGATGATTAAATTGATATATTTATTGTTTGATTATAACACATACTGTGGTGGTGTACGAATATGGTTGATGACATTATAACATGTGGTATCAATTAATATTAGATTCAACACTAAAAGGAAATGGAAAAAAACAATATTGTTTAGTACATAGTAACACAATTAATCAACTACATTTTATACTGATGGTAATGATTTACTTATAATGTAAAGTACAAACTACCGTTTGAATTGAAAACAAGATATGACACGTTTTGTTGTCACCATTGCCTCTATTAAAGTGTATTGGAAAAATTAGTATTACAATCAAGACAAGTTTTAGTGATTATGTAAAATACTAATAGTTATATTTTAAGATTAAGAGCTATTCAATAAAATGATTCATTCATTTCATTCTGCATCACATTCATTTGTAACGTACTTAATAAACATAACCGTATGGAATGAAATTACGTTTCAGCAAAGTGGTTGATTACTCACTTCCGTATGTTATTACAGGCTAAATTCACATTACCGAAACAAATGATTGTTAGAGTTGAGATACGGGGTAGAAACAACCGTTAATACGGCAAACAGGTTGTAACAATCTTATTGATTTATATACTTTCTGGATACTTTTCTCTAATGGCAGGCATTGTTGACTACACATTAGCTACACAATGCTGTTAATGCTGAATTAATCTTTGCTGAAGGCGACTGTCCATCCATTCTCACTACATAGGAACTACTCTCTAAGAAGAAAAAAACCTCCTAATGAAGCAATGCTGTTTATGCAATACTCAAAGACATGTTTCTGTTTCACGATGTGAAAGTCTATGCATCAACAACCATCGATTAATAATGACTTCATACAAACTACTGTAAACAATGGAGAAATGGTTTGAAGTAGTTACTTTATGTAAATTCGGTACATTTTACACAATTTCAGGCAGGTATCGTTTACTATTCATGGCAAAGCAGCGTGCGAACAGATTTATGCAATAAGCGATACTGTTGATAACTCTATCTATATATTATTCCCAATTTGAAACAGCTGCTTTTAAGTCTATCCGATGATCAATAATCTCATACAATTAAATGTACGAAATCAAAACTTGCTAATGACATGGTATTGTTTACTACCAGCAGTTTTACTCTGTATTTTAAAGTAATGGGTCTTTCTTCGGTGTGTTCGAACTTGCTGTGGAGGAAGACTGTGGTGACGTCATCGCTCCATCACACCAACCTCACTCGAAGTCTGGGATTGCTCGGAGCGATAGCGATCGGTAAGCAAACAAATGGCATATACAATACATAACAGCTGACGGTGCGCGGTTTTCATTGCATGTGAAGAAACAATTTGTCGAGCACATCAATATGGTCTTAGCGCCAAGCAGCCTCTATGCATTGTAAAACTATTGCATTTTCAGCTTAGAGTAAACAATGGAGAGAAGAGCAAAAACAACACAATGTTCCCCCAGTTGTAAAGAACTGTTCATTTGGACAGTTTAATCTTAGCCAGAAAATCATATACAAAATTCGTTTGAAACCTTTTGAATAAATCTCTTACTATCAAACAAAAAACATCAAAGAAAGCACAGCATATTCTCTGTGGAGAGTGTAATTTTCATCCCCAAAAAACATGACCGGGAGATTTATTCTCTGTACAGATAATGATGAATGGAGTTGGGGGTAGATGAATGAACTGCTGTGTGGGTTAGTCAATTCCATTGTTATACACGGGGAACAGTCTCCATCGAATAATGAGCACGTTGTACTGTGACAATATGTATGAAAATAATTATATATCAATATAATTAGTGTGTAATGTCTAATTAAATTGTGGTTTGATAACTGCTGTCCAAAATTCCTGTATTAGTCTGCATCACGATATATTAAAGGTTGTAGATGTGACGCCATCGTACTAAGTAACGGTAAATACACAATATTTCGCTGATGTCTGTAGTGACGCAAACGTAACCGTGAGTTTAACAAGTGAATTTAGATACATGTACTATTTGGAGAGAATTAATCAGCGACATAAAACTTTACGGGCTTCTAATATTAAAAAATGTGTGTATTTTATTACAGATCAATATATGCAAGAAGAAAGAATTATAATCTAGCAAACTCAAGTGTGTTTTTATTATTTATTTGTTCATGATGAATTCAATGGTAAGTTGTCGCAAAAAATAATTAATTAATACAAAAATAACCTTATTATTTAAAATACATTTTGAATATTACCGTCGATTTACGATTTCACGAACGTAATGAAAATTTAATGGGTTTTCAATAAGTCATCTGCGATGTACATACGAAGTAAAATCAGATTTAATTTCTAACTTTCTTTTACTGTTTATTATTTATGATATACAAGTTAAATTGCTATTTTGTGATTTAGAATAAACCGAGGCACTTATTATGAAACGTCATGTTTGAATGAAAGTTGAAACCCATGAGTATTATACAGGAAAAGTGAACGTTTGCAAGAACAAGCGGTTTAGCACCTTAAAGAAGCAAACTTAGTATGTTCTGTCACTATTTATTTGCATCACGTGTCAAGAAATGGTATTAAACTTTGTTGGTGGTACAAAGGTAAGAAATACGATGAGAACACATAGAAGCTATAATAAACTTCAAGTGAGATTTTTTTCTCATGAGCGTTACTTAACTATCCTTGCAACAATGTATTGTCACTTCTACGACCAAAACTGTACATGTTTAAAATGCGGGTTAATTAGTCTACTAGGAGACCATACAATGTCAAAGATTCAATGGAAGTTAAATCTCATTGCAGTAAGTGATCGTTCCTTGAAATATGAAGTGCTATTTAAATAATTGAAGAAGCACTTAGTTGCATCCAGTCGTTTGACAAGTAATATCAAATTACAGTAATTGTCGAAATGCCATTCGTACGGTGCATGAATTTCTATTTGCATTTTCTTTCGATGGCGTAATAGCTGAACATTTGGTCGCGGAATAATTTAAGTCTTCTTAAACGTTTTCATAGACATATACAATCTAGTCCTTGGCTGAATGTGTGTTTATTTTTCGTCAATGCAGTCTGATTGCATGAAGGGCATTGCCTGAAGTTTAATGTTAGTTATGGTGGACAGTTAGCATACTGCAGGTTACCATGGAAATCGAGTTGGCATTCACAAGAAGGATTGTTTTTAATGTATCGCCTAGTTTTAGTTTAACTGTACTAGGTTTTGTTATTTTTGCGAATATCTCTATAGGAAAATTTTAATTAAAATGAATATATATAGCTAATGAACTTTTAACAAGGTCATAATCAAGTCCAGTACAATTCAAGGTCAAAGCCATGTCAATGTAAATTATGAAAATTGCATACACATTGGTATTACGCTCGAATCGTTTTTATTGTATTACAGAAAGTGCACCAAATGCATATGTATACAAAGAAACATTAATTATACTTTTTTAAATATAATTCGAGCTCCTGTAACGTCGATTTAAGAAATTTAATAGCAGTTTAAGTAATCAGACCATTGATTAAATAGCGATTTATTCCACCTTTAGTACAATAGTTGTGTCTTAATAATTATAATTTGTGTCAAGGTCTAAACTAGTAAGCCATATCAAATTTTATTTGAGTTTTGTTTTAAATGCAAACAAACAATCATTAATGTCTAGGTCATCAAAAGTAATCTTTATTTCAAGGTCAAACTCTGCAAGTTCTATTAAAATTAGTCAAATGCTGAAATTGTTTAGTTTTTGGTGGAGACATATACAGACTATTGCGTCAAGTGTACAATTATGGAATAGTTGTATTATCAAAGTTTTATACGATTTATGGTAGACATTTATATAATTACAAGTTATTTTTAAAAAAGAGCAATTAGTTCATTCATTTTACTTAACGGAAAATTTGATCTAAAATAAATCTATAACTAAGGAATAAAACTGTTTCAATTAAATATATTTAATTAAGAATGCATGTATTAAATTAATAATGACACAATAGTATCGCATGTTAATGCTTTTTAGCGCAAAGATCATTTTAAGGCACTAATCTGAAAACATATGCTTAAAATAGCTAATGAAATAACCAGACTTTTGCGCTATCCAAACTACATTAAAACAATGAACAACTTAAATAAAATATGTTTTTTTCTTCACAGCACTGTTTTATTCAATGTTTCAATATCCTGAGAAAATTACAATGATCAATTGTTAATATCAGAGTCGTAGAAAGTTAAAATATGACATTAATCTTCACTATTTTACTACTGTCTCTAATAAAAAAGACTGCTCGCACAATTCAATCATATACATGTTTCTTATTANGAGCAATAAGTTCATTCATTTTACTTAACGGAAAATTTGATCTAAAATAAATCTATAACTAAGGAATAAAACTGTTTCAATCAAATATATTTAATATAGAATGCATGTATTAAATTAATAATGACACTAATCTGAAAACATATGCTTAAAATAGCTAATGAAATAACCAGACTTTTGCGCTATCCAAACTACATTAAAACAATGAACAACTTAAATAAAATATGTTTTTTTTTCTTCACAGCACTGTTTCATTCAATGTTTCAATATCCTGAAAAAAATACAATGATCAATTGTTAATATCAGAGTCGTAGAAAGTTAAAAAATGTCATTAATCTTCACTATTTTACTACTGTCTCTAATAAAAAAGACTGCTCGCACAATTTAATCAAATACATGTTTCTTATTATAAGCGTATACTAGATAATACTTATAATATAGGTGCATCACGAAACATAAATGAAATTTATTTTCATAATTTATCCAGAATGACTGAATATCAGAATACAAATTCATATCGTACAAACAATTAAAATACAGATTTTATTTGCCAAAAAAATGGTTTCAATGAAGATTTAAGTATTGCTTGGCTGCTTTGAAAATATATTGCATAACATTATAATGTTTAAATAAAACTGTTTTGTTTGTATGAATAACATTACGAGACTAATATATTGTGAGACAGTTTATTATATATGATTTATTATATAAGTATTACTTTCACTCAATTGAATACAATACATAATAGTATTATTGAGACAGATCTGCACTTTCGGATTGATGAATAAATAAATAAAAATAAATTAATAAAGTTAATACGAAATTTCAACACTCTTGTTGATCTTTAATTTTCTTTTATAACGAACATGAATATATTAAAAAATCGATATTTCTTTCCAGGTAGTTCAATGAAACTTATTATAATGTTACAAACATACCCAAAGTATTAAAGACCTGCGATCAAAATCTATCTATTTTTCCTGTCATTGGTCTGCTTACCTAAACTGCTGAACAAGTTCTACACATAAAGTTACTTGAGTCAAATGAAATTTTTAGACAGAGATTTGATCTTTCTTTTTTGGAAGATACATTGTGTTCCCTTTCTGTAGTATGTCTTCATAAAAAAACGATTTGATGTAAATATAATAATTGTTTACAATTTTCAAAGTTTGAACTTTAAATAACATTGACCGTTAATTTTCGTAACGTTGTTTATTAATTTGTTCGAAACGTGTTTAATCGTATGTTGTTTTGTTTTTTTCAAATCATTTATTTATACAACTGCTCAAATAAACAACTTCTAATGACCTAAAAAAGACCAGATGATACGCAAAAATACTTTTCTTTTTGACGCCTGTTAAACTGCATTATGTCAGCTGTCAACCGCCTCTACAATTCAAGCACCTTCCTACATGAATATGGAAAGTCTGTACCCAAATTCACACACATTCCTACAAGGACTAGACTTAAATTTGTAGAACTATAGTGTAGACAATTAGTTTTTCTGACCCTTTCAGGAATTGGTTCTACACTTGGCATCGGAGCTTTTGTTATCACATCTTACGCGATCCAAAACGTTGCCGGTCCCTCTTTTGTGATATCCGTTATCATAGCTGGTGTCGCAAATCTCTTCGCAGGTATGCATATTTGACAAATTCTAATGGTTTGTACTCTTCAAAATATGTACGGATACGAAAATCAACACTAAAATATATGATTGCTTTTGGGACCGATGTTTTGTTTCTTATTAAACGAAATAAGTTCCATACCAACTTCGAAGATGCTTTTTCCTATCGATCGGTCGAACAGTTCGTTGGTCGGTACATCCGTGGAGCATTTGGTGCCCGCATGATATGTAGAGAACTCTTGGCCTGTTATCTTTTAAGTTGCTATGCTGTCTACTTTGCTTTCGGTGGGGGAAGAAATAGGTCAATGGTAAACAGAGACAGGATATTGTAACAACAATTAGTTTCAGCATGTTATCTAGAGAGTGGTTCGATCTTTCATCTAAACTGGCATGCTGATTACTTGAAAGAAATGGTGGATGCCTATCAAATGGACACGGTGTTGTTGCGTTTTATACAAAATCGCTAAATGCAGAAATCTCTCTCTACACATATATAGAAAACTTTGTTGAAAATCAAGCAAATAAATGTTTTGCAAAGATGTCGTGTTCGTTCTAGGGTTGGCATATGCTGAGAACAGTGCTAGGCTTCCCCGTGGTGGATCGGCCTACTTCTACACTTACGTGGCGCTCGGTGAGCTTTGCGGATTTGTGGTAGGCTGGAACCTGCTACTGGAACACGTCATTTCGGCAGCAATTGCAGCCAAGGCGTGGAGCCAGTACTTTAATTTTATAACCAATGGGACGATTTCCAGGTATATTTAGAAATGCATCAAACGCTTTCTTACACTGAACTATGATTGAAAAGTTAAAAAATTCGTTGTATCTAATATGATGCATTGCTCCAAACAACAGAGAATCAAGCAGACGAATTTTGAAGACAAATCGTGCAAAACGCAATTTGGTGTTGCCTGTTGTTTACGTGTTTGAAAAATAAAACACACCAATAATTTTTGTTTTGTCGTTCAGTAAAATGTGTCGAATATCTGGTTTCTGAAACAAAATGAAGTAGACCAACTATGATTATTTCCAATATTCATGTTAAATGATTTAATCTTTGAAAACCACTATATCGGTGTACAGTATGGATGCATTAACAAAAATACCATGTCCTTCAAGTATCTGATGTTAACGGCTGTCAATTGTTAAGGAAGGATATGAATATGAGAAGGTAAATTGGTTATAAACACGTATGTACTATTACTATTAAATGCTCGTAATGCTATGTTTAAAATAGCTTATTATTAAATACGACAAGGACATAAACCCTCGTAAATGGGAAACAATTACATTGATGTAATAATTTGCATTATTAAGATAATTAAAACCCCTATAACGCTCAAAATCATCGAAATATTCGTAATATGTTTCGTAAAATAAAGTTATATTCAGAATCACTGTTCCTTATAGCAATACCAAACTTTCAGAGCTAGGTTATGTCTGGTAACATAGATTTAACAAGATAGAAAATGCTCTTTTTTATTTTGTGTGGCACAATACATTCGATTTTAATTTCCAGCAACAATATCTACGACACATGAACACTAACTTGGTACATGAACATGTGTTGAATATATTGTACCACAACACATAAAAAAGAGCACATCTAACATTAACATTTTGGCTATTTCTATAAGGAACGTTGATTATTTATATGTTTATTTTACTAAATATATTACGAAATTTCGTTGATTTGGAGTGTTACAGAGGCTTCAAACACTGAACAAGGCTTTCCGAGTATTCATAATTACTGGTATGTGACCACGTCCATTAAATGTGGAAACAGGAAGAAATAATTCAATACACATCGTAAAACAATATTTCTATCCATTAAAACAGGAAATTCACATTAAAATCAATAGTCTACATTCGAAATGTGGAATTGTTGGAATTCAGGTTAACACGATTTGAACAGGTTATCAACTGTTTACCAATTATCAACTTATTCTTTTAAATTGGAAATGCAAACATGACTTCAGTAATGTTTTAATTTTTTTAAATGTGAAAGTTAATTAATATTTTTTATCAAGATGCTTTACATGGTCTGCTTTGGATTGATATAGTGGTAAATCAAGTATCGCAATTATTATGTATCTGATCGTTTTTCACTTTGTCCAACAACTATGATTTTATATGAAAACATATTTAAAACCCTGCAATTTAGTAAATTTAGTAAATAAATAAAAACAATTAAAGCATTAACATTTTGATAATGGCAATTGCAAAATACATGTACACTTTAATAATGTAACATATGGAGGGAAACTGTTAGTGATCAAATAACTCAATAGTTTTATGCCTGTGGATATGACCTACATATAAGTGCATTTATTCACACCAACTTATACAAGTTTGATGTAAAGTCTCGTTAATTTTATAATTGTAACCACTATACCAATGTTTTAGCAATACGTTAAACAGAAAATTCACATTCAATCAGAAAACTATCTATCAGTTTATTGAAGGGACATGTTCTAAACAAATGTCATCGATTCAAAACAAATGTTTCACTTTATTCCAACAAGCAAAATGGCACACCTGACTTAAAGCATTAACAATTGTGGCTCGTACATTTGAACGCGGTTAAATGAAAAAAAAAATCAAAAAAAAAATCAAGAATTTTTAACACTTTTCGTCGATAGTTTGAAAAATACGTGTTTTACTAAACTAGCGTTTACAATTCGTGACATATATTAAACTTTGCGGTTGTGTAGTGGTATTGCGTTTGATTGTGCTACTAAAGGTCAAGGGTTCAACTCCGGGGCAGGCGATATGTTTTATTCAGCTTTTTTTCTTGCTTTTACAACTTGTTTAGACGTTTCCATTTTGTTAAATATTTGTTGGTAAGTACATTAAAAAATATTAAAATCTATTAAACAGTCCATTAAATATGTGGAAGTTCCATTGTCGTCCTGAATATAAGAAAGCCAAATATATTTCAAATGCCAATTTTTTAGGAGCCATTTTCGTCTTTAAAATTGGCCAAGATAGTAAAATTTAAATTGCTTAAGAATACACAGGAATTGTAGTAACCGACAAAACCAAGTGATGGCTTCAACCATTGAAGACTTGATTGATTGCACGGAAGCGCACGGAATTCAGATCCGATAATTACATAAAGTATACAAAGCACGTTTCATAAAGACTTCTCAATAACGAAAAATCGATCATCCGGCTATACCCACAATACGTCAATTGATTTGTAGATGATGTCTGCGGCGCATCAATTAGTCAGATTTCGCAACAAATGTGCAGGATACCAAACAATGCTCGGCTTTCTAATGAAATGCCTTAAGCTAAGTACGTTTGTTGTGAATTTATCCATTAATTTTCTTTGACGTCTGCGGAATCATTTGTTTATGACCTAAACCTACTTAGTCTATCTCAATATGAGTGATGTGTGTCATAACTTAGCAGAGGCAATTGGATGGAATATTAGACTGCAGTTATGATTAACGATATAGAAAATTCAATCAATCAAAACGACACAAAGCTCTGCAACTCGATGAAAAATGACAGTGTTTCCAAATTTGAGCCAAATATTTATACTCGGCAATTTAACGAAAAATACTACCGATAAAAAATGGCTAAATAAAACATATAAACATAGATACACAATTTGAAATATTAACTTGCGTCAAACAATTGTGAGAACTTATCTAATTTAATCCACATACAAATTCCCGTTGCATATAACATGCCTAATATATATGAGATTGTTTTGCAGGATAGCTATGCGTCTATGATTCGAAACGATTCTTAGTGCGATTCTAAATCAAAACAACGCTCTTAAGTTATAAATATCATAAGGTTAATTCCGTACTTTAGACGCGTCTGTAAATGGAAGCATTATTATCATCAAGTTTAACTTCCAATGATATAACGCAACGTTTAACCCAGGACAGTCACTTCTACATTTGCCTAGAAACAACCCTAGGCATTTAACAATTGTATGCCCCTTTGATTGCCATAACCTGGTCTAATTGTAATTTATGTTCTGTACTTTCAGAGCTTTGCAATTACATCAGATGACCATTTCGTCTGGGGATGACAGCATATTTGTCGAGACACCGGATATTATGGCTTTACTGATTGCACTTTGTGTCAGTTGTTTATCCTTCGCTCGAGCAAAGGTATTCCTGGTTTATTTGTTTAGCATAAATGATAAATACCGAACAATCGTGAGTCATATTACACAACGCTATCATTAAGTTAATTTCGTGGGTAAATGGTTTCGCTTAAACATGATATCAATGAAATTAATTATATAGTGCAAAGCGAAATGATGCTAAGCTTTAATACTTGTAAAGCAACTTAAATAACAGCACACCACCTATAGTTATGTCATTGCTATGATATGAAGTGGGTAATTTCACGTGAATAAACATTTGATGCACAGGTTGAATAAAAATTTACATATAGATTTTCGTTGTTTTTGCTTGGTACGGTTTGGTCGAATAGTATTTGCTTCTTGTGACTATATTTCAAACACGACTTTTTAAAAACCATGCTTCTGAAATCTTAGTTGCAATATAAATATGTAAGCACACTTATATTTACTTGGTTTATGTTATGGTATAAGTCAAGCAACTGTATATATGTTAAGACTATCCGGAAACGATTATTAGCAAACCCATTTTTATATTTATATTTGATAAAAGCAAAAGGAGTTTATCATTGTTTTAGCGAAAGATTTGTTTCATAGATCTGAATATGTGACGTTAATGTGGCATTATCTGTCACGAACATGTTTGCAGATATTACTATTTCGTTGCTGTAGTCGATTTAAATGAGATATCCATTGATGCTGTTTATACTAAATTTTCCTTTTCTCTTCCAGTACACTGTTGTGGTATCGATGGTACTGGTTTTGCTGAGCGGCTTGATTATCGTGTGTTTTGTATGTATTGGATACCTACACGTAGACCACAACAACTGGACTGGTGGGCTGGGATTCTTTGCCCATGGATTTTCTGGGGTATGTATTGATAAAAATATGCCCTTTCTATGGGGTAGAAAGTACATGCTTCTCAATAACTGATTCAACTTACATATTCCTTACTTCTTTATGGTCTTAAATAACATTTATGATTTTATTAATTCTTGTATTTCCTCCCGCAGTTAATAGCTTGTAAGTTTCATTTCCGTATGATGTAGGATTTGTGCTCAGTCTGTTTAGATTTTATATGAATGCTTTTGTAAGTCAAATAACTCACGTTCAGCATGAAATTATGTGTTTTAAAATGTCATTGCTATTTATTAGCTAAGACTAAAAGCGTAATTCAGTGCATTTTACTAATGAGTTCTTAGAATTATTAAATAAATACATAAATGACTTAAAGATAAATACTTTCTTGATTACATATCCAAATAGTATTTGCAAATTTAGTTGATACACGTCCATTTATCATATACAATTGTATAATAATATATATAGGAAGTCGGCAACAATGAATGACGTGCTTAAGGTCAAGTACATTTCTGTAACTTTCACAAATTTTACATGTGTTTTCATGAAGAGATGTATTTTCATCAATATTATAGATTAAACTTTTGCTATTGTGAAAAATCAAAAAAAATAAATCACAAACAAGTTGTTTTTTAAAAGCCGACCGCTGATTTATTATTTATAAATCGATGTTAATCTAATGGTAAAATCAATGATTTTTTTCCAAGTTTTGTCTGAAATGAACAGTTAGTTAAATTCAGGACATTAAACCACATGCATCTTTACATCAAACCCACTCCATTTCCTGAAATAATCCATATGGGATATCTCATTATCCAGTTTTATAAAAAGTGCACTACCTGTTATAAATTGGATGCTTTGTTTGATTAATTGATTGGATGATGTTTGGTTATTAAATTCATGATTGGTGGCTGGGAATGATTGTTGGATAACGAAATGCTGTCTGATAAATTTCCTGTTATATTTCGTTTAATTACAATAACAGTATTTCCAAATACATCGTTAATCAAATATTGAACTGTTTTAATCCCCGTGTAAATTGTTAAGTGTCTGAAAATATTTCACAGCTTTAAATTAATTTTTTTATAATGCAGTTGGATCTGAAAGCTTGCTTTTCTAATAATAAATACTGCATCGCGTTTAACCTGCGATGTCATTTGCAACCGTTTGGATACACGTTTAACGATCATATTCATTCTGGTTTTGAAACAATACAAAATGACGAGATTTATTGTGCAGACACGCTCACATTACCGACTTTAATTAACTGATCCATCTTTTGTTCAATACTAGGAAGAATTACGGTTGCATTTTAGGAGAGCAATATTAAGACACAGAACGTGTCATGTAATAAGATTGTAAATTACGAAAGCTGAACCATCACTCGTTTCTTGCGTTCAAGAAATTAATTTAAAGAATTTCCTAAACCTGTTAAACCATATTTGATATATGTAAGATAAGTTTTCCCAAAACTAGAACATCTAGAAACTAATAATTATTGATGGAAATTGGATTTTCACGTTACATTTTAAATTTAATAACGCGATACTTTTGATACAAGTACTAAGAATAACATAAATTGCTATGTTTTATTGAAAGTGTTCTATATTGCAGGTTCTCCATGGGGCTGCATTACTTGTGTCAGTGTTCAGCGGAGCTGAAACTATTGCCCTAGCCGTCGAAGAGACGCAGGAGCCGAGTAAAACCACCCCGACGGCCATTATGCACTCGGTTTGTCTGTGCTCAATAGTGTACTTCTGTATCGCAACAGCGGCCACTCTCGCTCTGCCTATAGCTTCCATAATGGGCAACACTGACTTACCAAACATGCTAGAAGCGCTACATATCTACGGCGCCAGTAGTGTCATTGCTGTGGGTGGTTTACTAGGCCTATTTGCTTCTTTGTTAGGACAGATATGCGGAATACCACGACTGTTATATGCCATTTCATTGGATAAATTAATGTTTGATCGCCTCTCACATATCACATCCACAGGAAGTTTAAGACCATACGGTGCAGTTATTGCTGGGGTGTCCGTTTCACTTATATCGGTGTTTGTCAAATTAGAGGCACTGTTACAGATTGTTTCCATAGGTACGCTAATTGCCTACACTATGGTATCTATAAGTGTCATCTGTTTTCGTTACCAGGCCAACACGGCTTGCTTGGGTCTGTACATTGAGTACAGTGACATTGATGAAGTTGCCGTATTAAATCAAATGGATTTATTCCAGACCAGTCAGCTTTATGGGTCTAACCAATCATTGACACAGTCCAGCGGACGAGATTTCTACTATGAATTACAGAACCAAACAGACAAATATCGCATTCCGCAAGATAACGAGCACACAAGTTATCGTCAAGGATTACAGAGTACTCGTGGTCTTCCAAGTAAAATCAGCAACAGTGCAAGCGGAAGTGTCACCTCGCTTTTGACTACACCTTTTTCAGACACATCAAAGCCTTCCCAAACGTCATGGTTTAGAGCAGCGATTGGCCTAATCGTGTTTATAATAATATCATTATTCCTTTGTACATTAATGAAGATAAGTGACACCTTCAAGCTCTTAAACAGCTGGTTGATACTGCTGATTGTTTTCATTGTTTTAGTCGTTCTTGTCGTCTCAATCGCTGTTGTGGCGATCCAAGCGCAGCATATAAGTAAGTTGCATTTTCGCCTTCCATACGTCCCATGCATTCCAATGATGTCCATTTTCATCAACATCTTCCTGATTGCGGCACTTCCGAGTGAAGCCTGGGTTCGGTTTGCTACTTGGACAGTTTTAGGTAAGAAACGCTTAATTGAATTTAACGATAAGCTGCTTCTTGGTGTGGTTTGTGTTAATTCTTTTTTTAAAGCTTTAGCCTTTTCGCATGACGAATCTGCAATATGTAAATATGACCATATAAATCATATTTAAATATATGTACTTCATTGGAAACGACCATTCGATTACCATAGATGTACTGTCATTACCTTGACACTGATCATAATTATTTACTTATTCACCATGTACATATTAAACCTGTGTTTGTCTGGGAGAATTTTACTTTGTATACCTACTGTAATCCTTTTTATACTGGATCCTTTCCAAAGAAAAACACGTATTATATTAGTATATACCCTGATAATACCAATTTTTATTGCCAGTATTGTAATCACAGTGAAAGTAAACGAAAAGTAATAGGCGATTAAGATGAAATATTATATGGTTGACAAATACATTATAATATCCCATGAAGGGTCGTGTCATTTCATTCATCAGGCATTAAACAATTTAAAGTATAGAAACACATAGCAAACGAGTTGCAATATTGTTATACTGTTTCGATTATATTTACAGGACTGTTGGTGTATTGCGCCTATGGATATGCCAGTTCCCAGAGGAGCAGATCCATTGACAACGCCGTCATACTTTCTGAGATGACAGACTGAATCAATCCGAATCATCAGCGTCAAGATGCCACGTGACAGCGATTTCAATCATCCGTATATAATAATCAGTGGATATACTAGTTCAGAAGAATGTTACTTTGAACACTTTAAACCGAATTAGATGGGTATAAGTATTGCTCTGAAACAAAGCCATCTGACATAACACAATCGAAAAGCAAACATTCGTTACCGCTTTGCACACATGCCTAATGTACTGCTAATATACTTGTTAACTATTATAAATCTAATGTTTTAGTATGTTGTTAATAATATACACAATATGAACTTGATGATATTTGTTCAATACCACTATCCTTTAACAGAATTTACAATAACTTTGTCGATTATCTTGACAATGATTGTTATTTTAGTTTAACATAGTTTATAGACAAAAAAAACGAGAAATTTATCACTGAAAAAGGTCTAGTTTAAGCAACAGCATTGTTACAATTTATGGTATGCCAGTGTACTGGTCCACATTGTACGCTATATATTTAAACTTCATGACGACAAAGTGCCAAACACAATTTCGCTTGAATACATTAATAAATAAATATATAAATGCGGAATATCCTA